>CM041644.1:9619225-9635100 GCA_023333625.1 Bothriochloa decipiens
GCTTCTGAGAGCTATAGTTTGGCTGATGGTTCAGTGGAATCATATGGAGGAGAAGGAAGCATGCCACCTTCAAGCTATTTTATGACAGCTAGATCAGAACACAATTTAAAATTCAGTGTGCATGAACAGGATTCCACTATGCTTCCAAATGAACAGTTGACCTATGGCGGTGCTAGCCAGACTGATCTGTTACCTGGTGGTACTCTATCTAGGGATAAGCTTTGTGAAAATGTTCTGGAGCTTCAACGATTGCAGAATAACAGCAATCTGCAGAGCAGTTTAGTGGCCCCAGGAGTGCTTCAGCACAATTCAACGCCTGGGGTCTTTCATCCGCAGTTGAACACTCCTGGACTTTCAGAATTGCCTCATGCCTTATCTAGTTCAATTGATAGTAATGGAAGTGAAGTTTCTGCTTTTCTTGCTGATGTAAATGCTGTTTCTTCAGCCCCAACTTTGTGTTCCGCATTCCAAAATGCTTCTTCATTCATGGAACCATTGAATCTAGAAGCTTTCAGTTTTCAAGGGGCACAAAGTGATTCTGTTCTGAACAAAACAAGCCATCCAAATGGGAATATATCGGCATCACTTCATGTAACTCTCATTACAGAGATAGCTGCTTCTTCTTCTTCTTCTTCAAAAAAAAAGACCTACATAGACAGCTGCTATGCATTTATCTCATTCAGATAAATTAATTTTGGGTTCCTTTTGTAATACAGGATAGCAAAGAGTTTATCAGTGGTAGGCTCCCCTCGTTTGCTAGTGTCCAGGAAGCAAACCTAATTTCTAGTGGTTTCAAGACTCAGAAGCAGGTTATTTATATAAATACTACTATTAAAGATAATATCTGAACTGCATCTTACTGTTAATTTGAACTGTACAAGTAACTCCACTTCCATACTGCAGGAGCAAAATGCAATGTGCAACGTTCCTATCCCTGCTTTCACTGCACGTAATCAAATGTCAGTTGCTGCGACGCAAGGAGCAGTGGTCCCTCAAAAGGTTTCTATGTTTTCTCTTAAAAGAATACATTTCTGCTAAGTCACTATGTTTCTTTTATGCTGTCTTTCAAGATTGTACCTGACATGGGGTTGTTATTTCAAATGTTTAGATTCCTAAATGGATCAATGAAAACAAAAGTGAGGGTCCTGTTAGCCATCCTTCTGATGTACAAACCCAACCAAATTCAGCTGGAAATGGTGTTGGTGTGAAGCCACGAGTAAGGGCTCGTCGTGGACAGGCAACTGACCCTCATAGTATTGCTGAACGGGTGAGTTTTTATTTACGAGATCAGTCCACCTCAGTGCAAACTGAAGAATTACATAATACTTTTGAATTATTTGTTTTTCTTGCTTTATGTAGCATAAGTTTAACTACAATTTCCTATTGCAGCTTCGCAGAGAGAAAATTTCAGATAGGATGAAAAGTCTGCAAGATCTCGTCCCAAATTCCAACAAGGTACATTTCTTTGGGGGTTTAACTTGTCTGGTGCATTTTCATATTGCAACTGCAACTGCTGTTAATAAAATTGGTCATCAAGCTAATTATCAAAACTTTGCTAACGGGAACATGGGTTTCATAGTTGTGTCTTGAAATCTGCAAGTGACACAATAGAATGGAGCATTTATTAAATTTAAGGTTCTTCTTTGGGGTTCACAATTTCAAGTCTTCAACTCTACAAATACACTGGAATGTAGCTGAATTTGTTTGGGCCAACAATAGTCGTTACCTTTTTAGCCATTGGTTCAGTTCCACTGTGATGAAGCTATAAAGATAGGTTTTAGTGTGTGTTTGGATTGGACATATTTCACTGGAAAGTTTTGGATCTAGTTGAAAGGGAACTTAATGCTACATTCCAACGAAATAGCACCCCACCCAGTATCCAAACTCCCTGTTCCTGTTGATGCAGAGCTTGTTTAATGTAGCTAAAATACCACGCCAAGGAAGACATCAGTTTTACCTTTTTTTAAATAGGTTCATTTTTAATTCTCTTGAATAAGATGGAGTGATAAAACTTTTGATGCAAGCAGGCAGACAAGGCATCCATGCTGGATGAAATCATTGATTATGTGAAATTTCTTCAGCTTCAGGTCAAGGTATGGCTGTGAACAGTTTTTGAAACAAGTACAAGTAATTTTTCTGGTTAGATGAAAGGTAATTAACACTCTTCCCTTTTACCTGGTTTCATTCAGGTCTTGAGCATGAGTAGGCTAGGAGCTCCAGGAGCAGTTCTTCCCCTTCTCACAGAATCTCAGATTGAGGTGACAAATCTTCTAATTTTCAACCCAGGAATCCTTGAAAAAAGTATTGTTATTTTATAATTGGTGATATACGCTTCTGTCCTTTTCAGCTATGACCTGACATAATAGCTTATAATAGCAGTCCTCTTTTTAGATAATAGCAGTCCTTTAGTTCCACATGCACTGTAGTTGCATTTAATACAGATTTGACTCCTGCTTTAACATTGAGATACAGTAATTCACTTCAATCTACTTATCCATGCACTGTCATGATTCATGTAGGGTTACCAAGGTCAACCTCTGTCGGCTCCAACCAATGCACAAGGATTACTGGATGCACTAGACTCGGAAGACAGCTTCGTCTTTGAGGAAGAGGTTGTGAAGCTAATGGAAACCAGCATCACCAACGCAATGCAGTACCTTCAGAACAAGGGGCTCTGCTTGATGCCAGTTGCCCTTGCTTCTGCCATATCCACCCAGAAAGGTGTGTCCGCTGCTGCAATCCCTCCTGAACGGCGAAATAAAGATATGCTCCTCCCATGAGCGAGCATGAGGAAACAACTGAAGACAGAACTCAGTCTCAGACGGCTGAAGAATGCAGCAAAGCCCATAGAGTACAGGATAGGAAGTTAGTCTGAATAGAGTGCATGGCCTCGACTAATTTGCTTCTCAGAATCAGTTTTTCCGTCCCCTATTGCGCATCAGTTGATTTTGCCTTTTTTTTACCTTCTCTCTTTTCTTTTTTGCCGTATTGCATCAGGATGCTCAGCGATAGTTGCGTTTCAGTAACTTGAACTGTATCTGGATGATCTATCTGGTTTCTCTTTTTGTGCATAGAAAAAAGAGAGTTAAACCAACTGGTTCTGGCGTTCTGCACTTCTGCTATATAATATGATCAGACATATCCAAAGTAATCCAGATGGTACCTGGTAGGGTTACTGTTTCTTGTCGATGATAGCTCTTGCCAGGCTGTCAGTTTGTTAGATGTAGCCATCATCAGCCGTCAGATTCAAAGGATGTGCTGTAAAGCGTCGACAGGGAACGTCTGCTTTTGTTAGAATTCTCTTATCGGAAAATGATGGCGTTTGGGTTTGGTGTCTAAGAACCTGCCACGAAAACAAAAATCAGAATCTACAGCGCACTGAACTGATGAAACAAGTACTCACTCCGTCTCAGAAAAACATACTATTCTAGCACAGTGTCCTATTTTAGTCAACCAAGTTTGATCAATAATAAATAAAAAACTATAAATAATTAAATATTAACTAAATATTATTAGATTAATTATGATATATATTTTCATAATAAAATAATTTAGAGCCATAAATTATTCGCTAGAAATTTGGTTAAACATGAGCTAGTTTATCTAGCACGTAACTCATAGTTGTATGTTTTTTAGGACGGAGGGAGTAGCGATGAAAGCTCAGAAATTTAGAATGTGAATGGTGGTTAAGGGAGAGACTGAACTGATGAAAGAAGTGGTGATCTTCTACCGGGTTCTGTGGATTCCAGAAGGTTAAGGTGCCAAACTAATCATATATGATGAGTCAACCAACATATCATGTCAAGAAACTGAAAGATTAGTTTATCCTCTAGCATCTTATAGGCCGGAACAACTCTCACTTCCGAGGTCGGGAGCTCCCCAGCCAGGCCGGCCACCAAACACAGCCCCGTTTGGGCGGCTGGTGGCAGTTGGGTTGACGGCCGGGCTCCCAGGTGGCATCCAAACACAGCCACAGCGCGGCCTACCTCTCTTGGGCCAGCCAACCAAACATGAGAGGGTGGCCCTCTTTTGCCTGGCTTTGGCTGGCCACGGGTTGGGCCGGGCTCCCTTCGGCCAACCATCCAAACAGCCCAAACAGAACCTGCGTGGCTAACAGTCACAGTTTTGTTTTATGCAATTCAAACTTTCTGACTGGCATTGACGGTTGAGACGGAGTAGCACGAAATAAGATCAATTGACTCGAATCAAGCACGTTCTTGCTGTTGCTTATAACCCAAAGATTTACCGTAGTAGAGATGCCGCATTATGCTAAGCAAACAGTGCTTTATTTGGCATATTTCATGACTTTACAGACAATTACTCGATTGACGTCATTTATAATGTCATAAAAAATAGTCATTATTATTTTTTCCACACAAATCTAATGAAATCAATTTTATGCTCTAGAAAATTGTCACAATAAAAAAATTGCCGACCATTTGTTCCAATGAAACAAAATGCACCTAATTTCAATCGGATTGAGTATATCACAAGCACCACAAGCGACTGGGCAGCAGTTGACATGGAATGATAACGAAGAACAGAAGCAGAATATCAGCCCTTGATTATTGGTATTAACACCAGATGACAACACTTAAAACAAGAATCGAGATATTCAAATCGTTCACATCACTCCTTGGCTCACACTTGAATATTGTTCTAGCTAATCTCCTAGCAAGGCCCAAGAACCAAGCACAAAATTGAACTCAGGTCTTAAAGGTAGTATAGAACACAAGTTCCAGATACTGATGCACTGTATCTAGTGCGATTTGACATACTCCTGCACTATGTTAAAGCCTTCAGATTCTTCGCCATAGTTTCCAAATGAAGCAGCCAAAAATCAGTTTTTGCCTATTATAATCCACAGTAGTTGCTTGTAGGCGTACAGTAGGAAGACCTGGAGAAAATGATGTCACATTTGTATCCAGGCATAAGAAAATGACAAGAATACACAATTATTCTAAGAGAATTTGATGTAATACCTGTAAAATAATCTTTTCAGGAGCTTGATAGGACTAAGAAGTGACAAACATTCACAAAGGTCCACTGTTTGATGGAGTTATCTTCACGCTTCAGATGGTTCCAATCGAATTTTATGAGTTCCTTACGATGGTGAATCAGATCATTCTGTAGATATTTCAAAAGCAATGTCGATAGCTGAAGTAGTTCTATCCTCAATGGTTCATAAATGAAGAAACATTTCAATGTATATTTGCTAAGAGTAAAGATAATTTGGCAGAAACCAGGTTTAATATAGTTACCTCTTCTGGAGGATCACCAACAATAGTTTTAACAGTTATAGAAGGATTAACAACTTCCCAACCCTGTAAATTTTGGAAAGAATAAGCTAGCATTGGAAGTATAAGAATCTGCATGGTAACAACTAAATGATCTTGCCCATATTGTTTTGACTGAAAAATGTTCAGAAAGTGGTTAAGGATAGTTTTCTTCAAACTTGCAGTGTATCCTTAAGCAAGCTAAAAGAACATGTACAGATGATAAGTAAAATAGTCAATAAATACACAAAAAGATTCTCATAAGTCAGAAACAAGAAATGGCATTACCTCTATGACATAAAATTCCTTGAGAAAGCTATAATCTATACGATAGCGGTACAAGAATATTGATAGCATATCAAAGAGTGCACCAACTTCAGTACGATCGTGTCTCAAATAATTCAGGAAGCACTTTATAAGCCGCTTGCTTTCCATCACCTGTTTAGAGAGCGATATTACTAAAACTCAGGCATTAAAATATACATGCATACGGTGTGGTAAGAAGCCTAGTGCAAATATTGGGTATGAAAGCAACATAAAACTTCCATGATGGCAGTTTTGTGTAAAGGAGTGGACACATACTAAATATGCAGGAGCCAAGTGCCAGGGTATTAAGCTTTTGAATGTACCAGGTACTAAGCTTTTGCATATACCATGATTAAATTGCATATGATACACAAGTCTTTCGATACATAAGATACACGAGCCTTTGGATGTACCACGATTAAATTTCATATGCTACAAGTACAAACAGATTGTAAAGCATTTCAATTAACTGTTTCATATACCAGGATGCAGTTTAAGATTGTCAATACGCCACTAGTGAAATGCATAAGTAACTTGGAGAAGTTTTTGTGAATGGAATAAAGAGCGAAACAGAAAACAAGGGCATTAGACCACGATTTATACATGACTACATGAGATATGCACAAATTAATATAGCAACTCCAATAGCTACCTGGGGTAAACTCAAATTCTGCTCATTCTGCAAACGTGCAAGTCTTGCAGGTGATTTACATGCAAGTAGCAAGGTGTCGAAGACAACCCGGTTGTTATGGAGCCACTCAGGGATCAATTTCACAAGGGTTGAGACAAGTTCTAATCCATTAAAACAACTATCAGAACCAGAAACCATGTTTGATGAAGACTGTCCAGTAAAACGATCAGATATGGCCCCAGCAGGGGCTTTCATCCTTCACAGAAGATAACTGAGTAGCAGCCACTTCAGTCTGAGGGTAAAACAGTGAAAGGCATTTGCAAGTATTTTCTGGGGTGACTTCGCAAGTTCATCCCTTAAATCCCCAGTATCTGAAGAGATTATGTACATCCGTGCAAGAAAGAAAAAATGCTAAGTATAGGAATAGGCAGTACATCTCACAGATGATACCTTCCATAGAACTAAAGGCTAATCACATTTGAATTCAGCTTGAAGTACACAAGAACAACAAGGTGATGTTTTGTTTATGGTATTTGCAAAGCTTAAGCATCATGGAGATTGGGATAGCAGAGAATGACTTTAAAACCGGACTGTTTGGCATTGTGAAAAATCATGGACACTCACAGATAAGCTGTACTTAGTAGTAGTCCATTTCTAACATACTATATTCTTTTGGCATATATTCCCCAAAAAGAGAGAATACCTCTATGTGACTGTACCATTGTTTTAAATAGCGAGCTAAGGCTAAGGTGTTTAGCATTTTATCAACCGTTATTAGCGGAGCTATATTAGACTATAGCGGTAAAATTATGCATGAACGCAAATAGCGGCACTCTGTCTCAAAAAGTTATATCGGGTTATAGCGACAACTATAGCGAGCTATTTAAAATCATGAACTGTAGAGTAAAACCGTGCTTCCGTAATGATTTTTTCCGTAATGTTTGTGGAGCTGCCATTCCACAGAATGGTGGTGGAGCTGCCATTCCACCAAACCATCCTATCTGAAAGTAATTGCAAGTTGTACCCTAGCACAGAATGAAAAAACAGTACCCAAGATACATATCATTTCAAATCCATTAATATCATCCAAACATATTGCCTCTCCAAGAAATACATCGCAATATTTAAGAGCTGTGCAAACTACCTCTACAGTGCCACGCCCCTAAGAAATACTCATCACAATAGTCACGAGCTGGCAAGAAACAACTGATAGTCTACTCAGAATCAGAGAAACGAACCGGGGTCGCCAACAGAGCGGTGACCAGCTGGACCAGCCACGGGACACGCTCCTCCCGAAGCCAGACAATGTTGCGAGTACCTTGCAGTACAGGAACAGCGCTATCCGTTAGCACTATGCTCAGCTTTTGGATTAGGGGTGAGACCAGATCCTCGTCATCGTCAAGCAATCCGCCCAAGGCTTCCTTAAAGTCCTTCCTCAGATGTAAGAGCGTAATTGCTGAGTGCTTCATGAGTAGGAGGGCTTCCAGGACGCCCCGTTCCAGCTTGGCCTCCTGAACCATGAGCTGGTAGATCATGCTCCAGCTTGTGGAGTTCTAGCGCCAAGCCTGCCACGATCGAGAGGAGATCCAGCTCGGGGCATACCTAGGACCTCGACTCCATCGACTCCATCAGCGGGCGAAGGAGTGCATACGACTCGCGCGCTATGCGCACGGACACCAGAGAGACAAGATTCACAAGCATGTGCTCATCGGAGCGGGACTGCAGGGCTTGGATTTGGGCATGGGAGCGGATGGTTTCGTAGGAGAGTATCTTTTCCTTTTGGTGGCAACGGCGAAGATGAGGAGGGGTGGTGGTTGTGGCGGCGGCGGCGGCGAAGACGAGCCAGCCGTTGTTTATATTATATAGCCCTAGGATAGGAGCAATCTGTTTTCTACCGTTAGGTGAGATTTAAGGTTTTTCTTCGGTAAGATGGCTTCTACCGTCGGATGCGTTTTGAGGTGCCTACCTGTTTGCAGAATTGCGCACCGTGTTCCGGGCAAATCGGTAGTCCCACCTGCGACGCCGTTTACTTCAACTCGGCTCCAGCACCCCTCGTCTCCGCATCGCCGCCCCGATCGCTTCGCTCCCGGAGATCCGAACCTGCTACCGAGCCGCGATGGACGAGGAGTACGACGTGATCGTTCTGGGCACGGGGCTCAAGGAGTGCATCCTCAGCGGCCTCCTCTCCGTCGACGGCCTCAAGGTGAGCACCGACCATCCCGCCTCCCGGTAACGAACGACACTCGGGCCTCGCTCACTCCGGTCCGGTCCGCGAGAGCTCGATCCGCCACTCTCCCACCCGTGCCCGGACGCCGCTCGGGGCCTGCCGCTCGTATGGGTGCTTGTCTAAACTATCTGCGCATCTGGATCCTGGTATTGGTCCAGGGAGTTAGCCAGTTGATGCTGACTATCGTGGAATCCTGCTAATGTTGCCACAATTTCTTGAATTCTGTAGACGGGAAAGATCAGGACAAGACTAGGTTCTTGAATGAGGAGATAACTAGTCTTGAGTAAACAACTATCTAGTTCAAGGGAGATTCATTGCTTTGAATCCTGAGCTATATTAACTCCTTTCTTTTGTGGCTTAGAAATGCTGTTACCATCCTGTAAGACGATAGATGGCATCTATTCTCTGATGTTTGTGCGGTGAGACGTCAGACCGGGGTAATTGAAAGGAGGGACAAAGATCGTTAAGTTGAATAGTCAGGTTACTGCTTTAAAATTGACCAATGGTGGATTCATTTTTAATGGATTCTGAAGAGTTATGTGTGATGCTTTTGCAGGTTCTACACATGGATAGAAATGACTACTATGGAGGAGATTCCACCTCCCTAAACCTGAACAAGGCAAGAAGCTATAAGTCTCTGATCTTTGTTCCTTTTGAAACTGAAACATGTACTGAATAATATGATTCTATTTATTTTGTGTGTTGGCAATTCATTCAGTTGGTTTGTATGGTTAATGACTGATGAAGTACTCTCTTATTTTCCACTGTATTCCCTTTAATCAGCCTTATCTTTTTTGTGAACAGCTCTGGAAGAGGTTTAGAGGGGAAGACAAACCACCAGCACATCTTGGCGCAAGCAGAGATTACAATGTAGACATGGTTCCAAAGGTGTGTTAATCCCCCATGGACTGCTATCTATGTGCTTATTATTTCTTGCCACAGCCATCATACTTGGCAAATATATTAACTAAAAAACATATATTTTCTTATTCTTGCGCACTAATTAGTTCCTTAATTGTTTTATATATTCGTTACAATACCATATACATCATTTGCGCTGATTACTGCTTAGTCTTGTCCTGACTGGAACCCTGTTTCAGATAGCGTTTCTTTATTGTTGTTAAAGAACAATAGCTTTAATTAGAATTCAGCTCATGAAATGCTTCAAACCTACAATCAATATATGCTTATGTTAATTTCATGATGGTGAAGCATGTCTATATCAAACTCTCTCTGTCGCTGACCAGTTTATGATGGCGAACCGTACTTTGGTCCGCACTCTCATTCACACTGATGTGACAAAATATTTGTCATTCAAAGCTGTTGATGGAAGCTATGTCTTCAGCAAAGCGAAGGTAATGTCTTGAGTTTACACTCATCCATCCAAGTTCTATCTTGTAAATTCAGCTTTTGCTGGGTTTCTCACAAGTGGGTATATTCTAATCATGCTGCCTTATTTCATTTTCATCAGATCCGCAAGGTTCCTGCCACCGACATGGAGGCTCTAAAATCTCCTTTGATGGGTCTATATGAGAAACGTAGAGCAAGGAACTTTTAACTTTTTTGTTTATGTCCAAAATTACAATGAAGCTGATCCAGTAACACATCAGGGGTTGGACCTCACAAGGGCATTGTAGTACTTGCTGTCATTGTTGTTCCTTGTTGCCATGTTATTATGTGCTGTATTATTCTTGTATCACTCTGCCTCATGTTGCTGCATGGACCTTATATTATTCTTCACCTTACTTTGGCCTCTTTCTGCTTTTCATACATTATGATGATACTTTGTGAATCGATAATGTACACAAGTTAACTGTCGTAAAAAAAATGATGAACAGCTAAACAAAACTGCTATAACCGTTCAACTTCTAAATGCTACACTTCTTAAAATTTAAAGAGGATACTTGGCATGTCCTCCTCTCGCGTTATAAGTAACGTTATTTGTGATTTTGTTTTCAGGAAACACGGATTGAATGATGACACTGGATTTTATTGGCCATGCACTCGCTCTACACAGGGATGATCGTTACCTAAATGAACCAGCCCTTGATACTGTAAAAAGGATGAAGGTCTGTTTTGAGTGAAGACTTGTTAAACTATTGTTCCTTTTTCATATAATATATAGTAATTTTGTCAAATCTACTTCCTGGCATATGTATCCTTTTATTATATTCCTGATTTTAAGTATTCTTGGATGTGAACTTGATAAAATTAAATTTCATTGGCCGTCTTCTCTTAGGTTTATGCAGAGTCTCTTGCACGTTTCCAAGGAGGCTTGCCTTATATTTATCCATTATATGGGTTGGGTGAGCTGCCACAGGTCAGTTGTTTCTCAATTCCTTGCACCGATTTTAGTTACTTTTATTTCACTTTGATGCTTCTAATAAGCTTCCATGCTAAGGTGATGTCTTATGGTTCAGGCTTTTGCATGTCTAAGTGCTGTTTATGGTGGTACATATATATTAAATAAACCAGAGTGCAAGGTAGTGGCTTGACCTTTTTTTACACCTGATCATAGTCTGCGAAAACAACTTATCAAGTATGCTCTTTTTCTGATTTCACTATATAATACGTTTGCAGGTTGAATTTGATATGGAAGGGAAAGTGTGTGGTATTACTTCAGAAGGTGAAACGGCTAAATGCAAAATGGTTGTCTGTGATCCTTTTTACTTGCCTAGCAAGGTAAATGCCACTGGCCATATAAAATTGAAGTACTTCACTGAAACGTTAATATATGTCAACCAAGTTTACTGGAATTTTAAACCTTACTACAACACCTCTGTTGACAGCTTTCCTTTATGGTGCTCTCCTGCTTTGGGGTTCACTTTGTGTTTGTGAATAGGTAAGGAAGATTGGAAAAGTTGCACGTGCAATCGCTATTATGAGCCACCCAATTCCAAATACAAATGAGTCCCACTTGATTCAGATTATTTTGCCGCAGAAGCAACTTGGGCGCAAGTCAGACATGTGAGTCCCACTCATATTTCAAATAGTTTTCGTTGGCCTTGCATCGTTTGGTTGTGACATGCATTCTGAAAATGGCTCTTAGGTATGTGTTCTGTTGTTCATATACACATAATGTTGCGCCAAAAGGGAAGTTCATTGCATTTGTGTCTGCGGAAGCTGAGACTGATAATCCGCAGTCCGAACTAAAGCCTGGAATTGATCAACTTGGTCAAGTAGACGAACTGTTTTTTGATATGTATGACAGATACGAACCTGTCAATGAGCCATCTCTTGATAATTGCTTTGTTTCAACGGTAAGTCTAGCATTCTGTAGTAAAAAAGTGATTACAAGTCTCAGATATTTTAGATGTTATATATATGGAAATTTTCTTTGCAGAGTTATGATGCTGCTACACACTTTGAGACAACCGTGACAGATGTTCTCTGTATGTACACAGCAATTTACTGGAAGGTAAGATTCATGTCGTATCTCTTTTTACTTCTTTTTTTTGTGGTCAGCAAAGCAGATGTATCAAATACCAATTTATTCAATGCGGTATTGGTTCAAAACCTACTAGTGAAGTTTGCTAGCTTTACAGTTTACACTGAATGGTCAATTGTTTGTTAACCTTCTGTCCGCAATAGATGATTTGCCTCAAACAAAATTAATCCTAACTCGACATCTCTCTCTTTATTATTGGCAGTCTAGCATTACTATTTTATCTTTGCTTGTCCAAAGATCGATTGCACATCTTTAACTCTCTGCATGTCTGTCTCGCAGACCGTTGATCGCAGACCGTTGATCTCAGTGTTGACCTGAGCGCTGCCAGCGCTGCTGAAGAATAATAGAGATTTTCCTATTAAACATTGCATTTCCTCAAGATACCATACCCTAAAGAAGGACGGCCTAAGACACACGCTGCCTGGTGGCTTGCCAGATTACCACAGTACTGAGGTGTTTAGATCCATGTTGCAGCTGCAGCTGCAGCTGATTATACGGACAGAAACAGCATATCATCATATAGCATTTACATGGTGTTTTAACAGTCTGAAAACTGTTTGGGCGAACAGTGTCATGATGTTGGTGGTTCCTTTGTTCCTTACATGATTGATCAGATGGTTAATTTTAAACTGTGTTCACATCTGCTAGAACCAGCTCGTTCTTGTCAGTGATGTATCGTGATCACCTCTCAGATATTCCTCCGTAGTTGTTTATGGGAGAGGGAGACCCAAAACACCCTATTCTCGCTTCGTGAATTCAAAGATGATTTTGGGGCATCCTGTATCACTTACTAGATGTGGGTCTTTTTTCTCTTCATAAAGGTAGTCAAATTCTCGTACCTATATATATCATGAGTAGAAAACGCTAGTACAAAAAATGGATATAAACGACCAAATAAGAAATAAATGTACGTGAAAAGACCTTTATGTCAGTTTTAAGAATATTGAAAAGTCAAAGCATTTCAAGTTTGACTAAAATTTATATAAAAAAATAGAAAAGTTTATGACATCAAATTGATATATTTTGAAAACATAAGTAATATAGAATCTAATGATACTTAGTTACAATCATAAATATTATTATCTTACTATATATATTTGGTTAAATTGAGAAACTTTGACTTTCCAAGATTCATATAATTTAGTACGGAGGGAGTAGAGGGATAAACAGGCATTTCTGAAATTTGATGACAAATAAAACTGAGCAACAGTTAGGGCGGCCTCGATGGCTGTCGAATTCGTCAGCTGAGAACAAATCTTAGCCATAAGGAGAGAGATTAACAAAAACCATCGCTTCGTCAGCTGAGAACAAATCTTAGCAGCTTGTTTAGTTCGTGAAAAGAAATTTTTTGAAGTGTCAAATAGGATGTTTCATGAGATGTCGGAAGAGGTTTTTGGATACTAATAAAAAAACTAATTACATAACTCTCCTAGAAACCGTGAGACGAATTTATTAACCCTAATTAAGCAATCATTAGCATATTTGGGTTAGTGTAGCAATTGTGGTTAATTTCATCTCATAAAATACATGTAACTGTGTAATTAGTTATTTTTTACCTATATTTAATGCTCAATGAATATGTCCAAGATTCAATGTGATGGGTGAAAAAGAAACTTTTTAAGAAGACAAGGAGAGTGATTAAAAAAACCGCGCTAGCGACTCACGAAGAGACTATCTCGCACACCACTGATCGCTTCACCATGCTTTGCATACTCTACCGTTTTTAACCTTTTTAATTGTGTTGTCTTGCAAACACCGTTACGGTCACCCTAGTGGCCCCGTTTGGCATAATTTAAGTTCACTAGTAAAACTGTTTCTTTGGAAAAACAACTTCGTGAACTACTCTCAGGTGAAACTGATTTGCTTTGAAAAAAGATATTTGCCAAAATAGCTTTGTTAGCAGCTTCATACGTGAATATGAGAGAGAAATAAATGAGAGAGCTATGATAATCTACTTTTTTTTAGGGCTCTCTCTCTCCCATTCCATTCATTTGTGAGAAAGAGAAAAATAGCATAAACAAACCCATAGTGTTGAAATTTCGCATAATGTTGTAAAAATCTTCAGACAAAGAATAACATGAAGTTACTATGCGTAGAGAGTTTTTATTTTTATTTTCCGTTTATAGTCTAGTTGTATAGCGTACTTATATAAATAAAAATAAAACAAAACCGCAATTATTTCGTAAGCCGAGGACCTGCGCGCGAAAGCGACCAGCTGCATCCCGACCGATCCGGCACTCCCTCTCGGCCAAAATCCCATTCCCACCCCGGACCCGGAGGCACCGCACCGTTCGCTTCCTTTCGTCAACTCCACTTCTCTTCTTCGCGCGTCATCTCCTCTTCGCCCGCCGTCGCCGCCGCTTCACCAGACAGCCAGCCATGGATGAGGAGTACGACGTGATCGTGCTAGGCACGGGGCTCAAAGAGTGCATCCTCAGCGGCCTCCTCTCCGTCGACGGCCTCAAGGTGAGCCCGCCGATCGCCCCATCGCTTCCCCTCTACAGACGCCGCTAGTATGATCCGTAGCTGCCGTGCTCGGATTTCGGGCCCGCGTGCAAGTCCGGTGCTCCGAGTTCGCTTGCATCACTTGGAGTGGACTGGGTCGCTGGAGCACACGAGCTCCTACCAACCCTATTTCACTCAAAGGAATGGTATCCCAATCTCTGTGAAATATGCTTCAGTAAACCTTTTATTTGAATAATTTTCTTAAGTTTGTTTTAGAATAAATTAATAAACTAAATTAATACAGTAGTCCAGACGAAGCAAGTGCTTGGTATGGATGCATGAATCCTGCGGCGACAACACACACACATCTAAACAGTAAACACACAACATGATCAAAGTCGACCGTGAACTGCGGCAGCTAGCCTCGTTGGACAAACAGAAGTGGCTTTCTAATGCAGCTCACTTGGAAGCAGACCGGGCTTCCTTGTGGTACTCAACGTCATGCATCTATAAGCACACGCACCCGACGAGTCGATGGTACAGTGGCCCAGTCGCCAGCCTCTGCATTGAGGGTCCTACCGACTCGAGATCATGAGAGGCAAGAAAAGTTTCGATGTGTTGCTGATTCCCGACTGCCACACATTCCGAGCAGTTTGTGCACTCGCTATGATTCTTCGTTGTGTATGGATCCTCTTGTGGAACCAAAACCCTCAATACAATAATATAAGATCGTTGGTAACAAGAAGGGAGTACAGTATAAGATCACCAACAAATTAAACATGATGAGGGAGAAGCTTATGGGGAGGCACATTAGAGGTGTATAAATAGGATGGAAATGTGACACACATTGAGCACAAACATTTTCTTAGAATAGGATAGAAGTTATCTTGCAGCACATGGCAATAAATTCTAGATCAGATTTGGCTATCAGTAATTTACTATAGGCTTTGTGGCTATACTCATCATCATTCATATTTAATCACATGAGACTGCACTTTTCTGGACTTGTGGGTCCTAATTCTGACATGCATACTTAGTTAGATAGTGCCACTAAAATTGGTCAGCTCCACTTATTTCTCTATTATTTTTTTGCATTCATTGTTTCCTCCATGCGATTTTCATTACAAGATACTAGTTGCTAATTACTTAATCTTAGGGGGTGTTTGGTTTGGGCAGCTAAAGTTTAGCTGACTAAACCTTCGTCCATTTAATCCAAAGTTTAGCTGACTAAACCTTCGTCCATTTAATCCACCTTTTACCAAACACGCATGGACTAAATGGGAGCTAAACTGGTCTAAGGTCTTGGGTCAAAAAAAAATGGACTACAGTTTAGACTGTCTCACCTTTTAGTCCATTTGGATCCAAACACACCCTAACTAAATGGACTAAGTGAGACCTTTTAGTCTGCCAAACCAAACAGGCCCAACTAAACTTTACCAGCTGGTTTAGCTAGCTAAATTTTAGCTCCTTTGAACCAAACAAGGCCTTAGTATATTGTAACACTCTGGTGTTAAGCATGCATAATCAATTGCATTCTTAAGC
>CM041644.1:9640100-9702522 GCA_023333625.1 Bothriochloa decipiens
AGAATATATACAACCCTATAGTTAAACTTAAACCCACTGAATACTTTTCCTCTCTGTGAAACCAGAGGATGAATGCCTATGCCAACAACGCAATACCATCAATTGCTCCCGTACTCATACATCATACCAGTTCAGTTGTCGCCTAATCAGTACTAGTCAGAAACGCTGAACTGATATAATAATTGTAAAAACGCCAGCTATCATTTATCTCTGACACTGCAGGAGCACTTAAAAGCCCCTAAATGTCCATCATACGACTCATAACTAGAGGTCATCAAGAACCGACTGCATTTATGCCTTCTGGCCAGTGCGAAACAGAGATGTTGTCAGCCAAAAAAACAGAGGCATACAAACAAAAGTGGCTGATTTCGTCTCATTCACTTCTCTATCGCAAAATTCATTCCCATCCATCTTTCCTCATTTCCTTTTCTCCCTTGAGGATTGATCAAACACAGATTCAGGCAGACAAGAACAGCTGTGAACAAGAAGATAAAATTCTCACCACCCATATCCCCATCTACGAAATCGTCGGAGCAAATCAAAGAAACCACGATTCAAACATTACGCCTGCATCAATCAATCAATCCCACGCGATCGTCCATCTCCATCCGGACCATCCCTGACATTGTTCTTGCCCTCTCTGCGAATCGCGACCCGACAAACAAGCCCCACCAAGAAACGCCAATCGCCAGGCACGGGCGACCAAAACCACATCAATCAAGGACAAAGCCAAGGACCCAAGGCAACAAGTACACAAAGCGCAGTAGTAGGGTGATGATACACATGCAGTGAATCGCTCTCGAAAGATCACGGCTGTACTGAAAGCTGACCCCATTGAAGGGGGGAGAACCAGACTGGATGGACACTTACCAGTGAAACGATCGCAGAAGTGAAGCTTCCGTTGGCGGGACTGGAGGAGTAGGGAAAGAGCCGGGTGTGTGCGTCTGTGGAGGTGACTGAGGTGAGACCCTGAGAAGTGAAGAGGAGGAGAGGAGAGGAGAGGAGAGGAGAGGTCGAGAGGAGAGGAAGCGGCGGTTTTGGCTGAGAAGAAAGAGGAGTGGCCTTTGCGGTCTTGCTTGCCGGGGCCGAAGACTGACTGGAAAGACGCGTCGTTGGACTGCTGAATTTCTGACGATTAAAATGCTCGCTCAGCGCTAGCAGGAAAGAGAGACAGCAGTTGGTGATGCACCCCTTTTTGTTTAGTAGTACCCCCCTCGTTTTGTTTATTTCTGCACGCATCCTTTGTCCTTTTTATAGGACTTTTTATTTATGCCTTTTGGGCTGGAAATGGATGACCACGGGTTGGATAGATTCAGTGAAACAAAAAGACTTGGGGATCGATGCAACCTTTTTCCCTTGTGTCGTGTCGACGCCGCCGATTCCTTCCTTGTAGAGGAATATTTGTGTTCTTGTGGTAATAACTATTATGCTGCAATTATGGTAATATTGTTTTGGGATGGTTAATTGAAGCATGTGTTTATAAAGATGGTTTGAGTATATATATTCGTTTATTTATGTATAATATAAGTAGTATTATGTGTTCTTTTTGTTTTTTTCTGAGATGCCACGTCGTTTTTGTGGAGGCCAGCTCATACTATGTTGGACGATGTCATCACTGATTTTTGTTTTTTCATACGTACACAAACGAGACGTGTGTATTTGTATATCCATATTTGATGAAAGTTGTGTCACAATATGTACGTACGGAGTACAAGCTAGCAACTCGTATCGATTTGAACATGTTGTGTGAAAGAAGACACATAGCAGTCCGTGTCCTGTTCTAATTAATAATAAGTTGGAACAATTTGGCGTATGGCTGTATTATAGAGGACGGTAAAATGGGACTGTGGATAAATAGGTGTGAACTATAAATGCTTATTTTACTAGACACCTTTGAAGGATTTTATCTCACCACAGGAACATGTAGGCTAGGCTCAAGTCCTACCCTTTTATTTCCAAGACCTAATTTGTCATAACCTATTACAAGCACATGACCTTTTTGTTACTCTTTCCAACAAATTTCGCGAGTACTGCCTCTTCGGCCTATGAATCTAGTAGGCACGTATGTATATTTGTTTTGGGTAAATCTAGCAAACAAATACAGAAAAGGCCAGTTTTGGTTATATTACCAGAAATTGTTTCAGAATGAAAAAGAAAGGTTGATAAATTTGGAACTAAAACACACCGACGTACTTCCGATTCCACGAACAAACAGATTGATTTGTTGTACTCCTTTTCTTCCTGGTCCAAAGCACTCCCGAGAAAGACAAAGAGGGCTGGACCTGGAATAAAGCCGGAAACCGAGGGCCAGAACGCGAATTCTCTTCCCCTGTCACGGCGCGTGTCGAGCCGAGCTCACCCGCCCGCCTCGGCTGCTCTGACCAGGTTCCCTCCACGTCATCCCTTCGCTGCCGGGTCAGCATCCCCCTGCAGCCCACGCGGACCCACATTTGGCAGCACCTAAACCTACGTGTGTGCTGCTCGCCTGCTCCTCCGTCGCTCGCGGCCTCCGGCGGTGGGCGGCGTCGTATTCTTCGGTTTGCTACGAGTACTAAGCAACCTACTAGTCCCCCAACCAGAAAACAGCAGACAAAAAAAGGCCTCGCACCAGACGTCCCATCATCATCGTCGCCCGTCGTCATCAATCTAATCCCATCCTCCTGGTTTGCAGTCTTTTTTTCGTTAGTTAATTAATTAATTGATGTTATTATAAAATATATAATCCGCCGGACCCGGGCGAATTAGCACGAGTCGGTGAGCTGATTAGGCCTGCCTGCCGTGGCCCTCGTCGTCGTCGCCGCACGTCACGTAGTATAGGTACGCCAATGGCGGCGAGCTGGCTACAAAATCGGCGACGTGCGGGCGCTGCTTTGACTGACCCGCGCCGCGCCGGTTAGTTGTACGTACGTAATCCACGTGGTTTTGAAGCGGTAGTTTCTGGTTTGCCTGCAACGGCCATTTTTACCCGGTGCGTGCTGGTGCCCGGTTTCGGCGGGCAGACGGGCGGGCGGGCGCGCCCGAGTCGTCCGGCCGTGCATGGGCGATCGTTGCGCCGGCGCGCGCGGGCGTCCTCTCGTCGTGCGTGTCAACTGACTCCGCGCGCGCTTTTGAGTTGACTTGGCGGATTAGTTTAGCGCCGAGAGGGCGGGTCATGCGGCAAGTGGCGGCAGGAGGGGGTGGATATGATCGTTGGTTCGTTGGGCGATTATTATTCAGTTCAGGTGGTTCCGGTCAGCTAATCACGCGGGAATTGCGATCGCGGGGCGTGCAAGCAAAGCAATGCATTACCTAGCTAGCCCAGCATAGCCTCCAGAGGCTCCACCCAACCAACACACGGGAGATAGAGTGATGGCTGATGAGTGAGTGTGTTTGGTTGGCTGATCCACTCGCGATCTTTCAGAAAACACAGGTACCACGGGGGGTATATATAATTTTGAATGATGGCCTAGCTAGCTAGCAAATTTGCGTCGCTGCGCAAGCAAATCAAATAACAAGTGGTTGTGGGGGCTTTGGCCGGTACACTAGCTCTTGCCTGAGTCAAGAGCAGTTTACACTTTGCTCCTGCCCTGCTGCGCTACTCAGGTGACGTGGGCCTTGAATTTTGGTATTTTGCTCTCGACCTGCTGCCACGTTAGACGACAGCATGCAGATGCAGACAGATTTGGGCACTCGGCCCAATTTCTTAGCTTCGCTATATGGGCCTAATGGGTCCGAATTTTCCGGCCGTCAAGGCCTCCTCCCCTTCCCTTTTCTTACGCGTTCCTTCTTAGGTTTTTTTTATTTTTAATTTTTTTTAAAAAAAATTACAAATTTAGTTGTCCGTTTCGAAATATGACAGAACTAGTCGCCTACAGTGGGCGTTTTTTGTGACGTGGCAAACGGCCGGCCGGCGCCGGTGCCGGCGTTTGCGGGCGGCCACCTGGCGGCCAAAAAACGCCCACTGTGTGGGCGTTTTTTGGCGGCCAGGGGGCCGCCTGCAAAAGAGCTTGATGGATCTATTCAAGAGGCTATGCGGACAGAATCAACAGAAAAAATTCAACGAGCTTTGGAGGAGGTTGGACGAGCTCACAACGAAGCATATGGAAGAACACTCAAGCCGATCAGCACCTGTTGGTGAGGATGGTCCAGAGTCCTTAGGACCGCTGCCCACAGATGGTCCAAACATCAGAAGGAGATCGGCATCTGCTGTGAGAAATTTTTCGCACTGGATAGAGAATGAGCCTAAGGAAAAGTGGTCTTTGCTGCATGATGTCGGCGGAGCGCGGTTTGGTATTATGACAACTAATTTGGCTGAAGTTTACAACTGGGTGATGCGTGGTGTTAGAGACCTTCCCTTGGTTGCCATTGTTGAGTTCATCCTGCATGGAACATGCAGATATTTCAGAGACCGGTACCAAGTCGCTGCCCTATCAATGCAAGTGCGAGATGTTTTCTTCGGACAAATGCTGACAAATTATCTGGAGGAAAAACGTAAGAAGGCAAAGGAGCATAGAGTTATAACTCAAGGTACTAGAGAGCACCGATTTGAAATCTTGTGTGCTGATAAGGCCAAGCGTGGAATATATAGAAGAAGAGTTGTGCAAGAATGCATACTTAGAGAGGATGGGTATTGCGCATGCACGTGCCACAAGCCAAGACTCTACCACAAACCATGTTCCCATGTTATTGCAGCGAGCTCGGAGTGTGGAATACTTGATCGTACTTTTGTATCTCCCTATTTCACCAAGGAAGCCATATTGCATACATGGTCACATGAAATTTATGGTTTTGGCATAGCGGAAAATTTTACAGGTACAGTACCGCAACCTACCTATATTCCAGACCCAAGTAAGATCAGAGACAAGGCTGGGCGTCGGAAGACAAGACGTATTCGAAACGTCATGGATGAGTCCGAAGCAGGTGGAAGGTACACACGTTGCAGCAAATGCGACAAGGAAGGACATACTTACAAGAAGTGCCCCAAGGACTTAGACATGGCCACAACAGCAGAAGCCCCGCCATCAGGATCCGGATTGGATGGTACCCCGCCAACAGGAGAAGAGACAACTTCTAGGCCCACCAGGCCAAGGCTTGCACGCGTGCCTCGTGGTTCGATCGTGTAGTGATGTGTAGAGAGCTTGGTTAAGATTATGTAATGTACGGTTTTTGTTTTGTTGTAACTGGAGTGAATAAACTTATTGTTTCAACCTATATTCCGGATTTAATGTTCATAATCTCAGTCTTGTATTTGAATATATTTCTGTTACATGTTGTATGTGCAGTCTTTATGTTTCAAATTCGATCATTTGTTGTTGTACCTTAAATTTATTGTTGTATACTTTTTCACTTTCTATTTGCATGTGTCATATGTGTTAACTGTGATATTGTCATGCAGGGATGGCCGACGACACACCGGAGCTGCTAGATCGAGGGATCGATCTGCAGCACCGCTCGTACCGTATTGCGGTGCAGAACGCCAATCTGCCCGTACTTCGACTGCGACCGTCCAGACGTCTACTTTCAGTGGACCCTCGGTTCTGTTCCAGGTATCCGTTGACTCTTTCAATTCTCCCAATTAAGTACACATGGCTTCTTAATAACATAAATTTTTTATGTGCAGGTTACGTGAGGCAGGCCTCCTCCCGTTGTGTTGTCTTATGGAGGCTCGAGCTGGTGAGGCCGATGAGACGAGGAGGTGGAGTTTCGATAGGTCTCTTCTAGCAGCCCTGGTCGACCGATGGAGGCCGGAGACACACACGTTCCACCTGCCGTGCGGGGAGGTCGCACCGACGCTTCAGGACGTTGCGTTCTTGCTTGGCCTTCCCCTCGCTGGCGATGCCGTTGGGCCAGTCGACGGACTTCATGATTGGCGAGACGACATGATGGCCCGCTTCGGCCACGTACAGCGTCACCCTGCACTTCCAGCTTTGAGCAGCCTCCCTCCGTACACGACCATGGGCCCGTCGCAGCAGTGGCTCATGCAGTTTACCGTAAGGCCTAATTTAAAAGAATTTTATCAATTTACAGTTCTACGTAACTTTATTAACTATATCTTTTTCAGTCCGATCAGCTACACCCAGAGGCTGACGTGTACTCTATGCAATGGAGCTTGGAGGCCTACTTGTTGTGGATTTTTGGCTGGGTCATGTTCACCAGCAGCGCGGGACATGCCGTCGACAAGGTCATGATCCCCTACACGCGCGCGATCGCTGATGCTGACAAGGGAGCAGTGCCACAGTGGAGCTGGGGATCTGCCGTACTGGCGGTGACGTACAGGGGGCTTTGCGAAGCGTGTACCAAGATAGAAACAGGTTCTTTGCTCACTGGTTGCCCCCTCCTTCTACAGCTATGGGCAGCTGAACAGTTCGCGATTGGTCGACCTGTGGTGGATCACACCGCCTACAAGGAGGACCTGTACTTGCAGGTTCCGCCTGAGGACTACCCCACCATGGGTACAGTCTGGTGCCGTCGTCAGGTTCGTGTTCGTAGCTGACGTATATAGTTAATTCGTATCGTACCTTCTAACCCATTTATTGTTATATTTCAGCGACGATGGGCACATGTGCAGGTCACGCGGTCGTACAACGAGTTTATGCTGGAGTTCGACAGGATACAGCCGACCGACGTGATCTGGGAGCCTTACAGCCAGGAGGCTATCCACGCACGAGCTCCCCTTGGGCTGTCCACGTTGTGCACACGTGACCAGGCCTTCTGGCTGACGCTCCGACCGATGGTGTTCGACATATTCGTCGAACCGCACTGCCCAGGGCGTGTTTTGCGCCAGTTCGGTCTCATGCAGCCGTCCCCCGTCCCTATCATCCGTACCGTCCCTGCAGATGCTCATAGGTAAGTACTACTAACAACTGACTTTGAAAAATTAATCGCAGTAGACATGTCTTACTCAAATTTGTGTTCAGGCTGACTCGGAGGGGATAGGTCGGCGGCAACTTATGGGTTCCACGTCTGCAACCATACGTGGACGATTGGTTGCTTGCCACAGAGGACGTTGTTGATGAGTACCGCCCCCACACCGAGGACTCGTACATGATGTACCTCCGGTGGTACCAGCCTCGTACCCGCACACGTGTCACCTTCGTTCCTCCAGAGCAGCAGCCACACGTCGTCGCCGTGCGTGACGCTTACCCTGTGCACCGTGATCAGGATTACTTCCGTGCGGTGAGTACTTGAATCTCTCATATATATCAGTAGTTCATTACGTATATTTTTCATGTAACTTAAAACTGAAATTAGGTCGATGGTACGCAACTACTTTACACGGAGATGGACTCCGTGTGTCGCTGCTTGGAGGGTGGCTTGGCGTTGACATCGACGAGCAGCGCACCTCGTACACGCGGATGCGTACGACGCTTAGATCCGTGATGAGGGCTCTCACTTGTTGGACCTCCGACGCAGCGCCTCAAATTCCTGCACCGGCACCCACAGCACGTCCTCCTGCACCCCAGAACAGAGGTAACTCCATGTACCCCACTTCGTCTACCTATGTTTTTCTAATATGGATGACTGTGTGACTTACGACGACACCTTTCACAGCGTTCACTACACTGTACCTTCGTTCCTCCGGAGGGGGTCCTCGGTGTACGGAGCAGAGGCATCCAGGCACTTCACTCATGCTCCACCCAGCGCGTCGGCCCATGGTGAGGGTCCTCCGCTCAGGGAGCAGGCTGGGGAGCCTGGCCTTCGCCCCATGGAGTGGGTACCTCCGCTCAGGAAGCAGCCTAGGGAGTCCTGGGTACCTCCGCGCAGGGAGCAGCTTCGACGTCGGGCCAGGGAGCCGGCACCTCGTCGCGGACCTACCGACTACCTAATGACCCCCCCACTGACGCATCGATCAGCAACGAGGAGGTCGAGATCGGCCCTTCACAGCTTGCAGGAGCACCTCCACCCTACACGCAGGAGTTATCACAGATGACTCCAGTGCAGGACGTCCGCGTGACTCGAGGTGTTCCACCGGATCGCTACACCTACTCATCGGGGCACGTGCGACCGAGAAGGCCGAAGAGGGGTAGGGGGCAGGGGCAGGGACAGGCTCCGAGACAGTAGTACCCTGTACGATGTAATTACTGTCTTCATGTATGATACGCACTATTCTTTTGTCAAAATTTACCCTAAACCGTAAACCCTAAACCCTAAAAACCCTAAACCCAAAAAACCTTAAACCCTAAACCCAAAAAACCTTAAACCCTAAACCCTAAAAACCCTAAACCCTAAACCCTATACCCTAAACCCTAAACCCTTACATGCTTGCATTACATCCATTATAATAGTCCATTACAGCACAGTTAAAAGTCACGGAAACAGTTTATTACAATAAAATTATAGGTCCGCTAGGGCGATAAGCTACTAATCCGAATTCATCTAACAAAACGGCCCTAATAATCCGAAACATAACCGGGAAGCAAGTCTTCATCTTCAGAACCACTATCCTCTCCCACAAACTCATTGGTACGGCTACGCTCAGCTGCGTTGGCCTCTTCTTCCTTTTTTTGTAGTAAGCGGCCTCCAAGTCATCAACGGCTTGGGTGAACGCTTCATCATACTCCTCTTCTTCCTTTTTTTGTAGTAAGCGGCCTCCAAGTCATCGAGGGCTTGGGTGAACGCTTCATCATACTCCTCGTCCTCGTCGTTCATCGGCATCTCCGCCTCCGCCATCTTCTGCTTCATCTTCGCATCAGCACTCCTCTTTTCGGCCTCCTTCATCTTCTCCCTCGCATGCAAGGATGTTTCCTCTTCTCTCTTCTTTTTCCATGCATCACAGTCTTTCTTCCACCGAGCAGCACTTGGGGTTTGGACACGTAATCGTCGGGCATAGTCAACCTGCGCTCGCTTCCGCATCTTAATGTAGTTGTCCACAAGCTGAGTACCAGACCTGAACTTCAGGTCCATTACTTGCTTTTGCTTCAGTGTATCCATGTATTCCCTGCGGTCTTCAACATGGGCAAAAACCTCCCACTTGCATTTCCTAAGGCTCTGTGATCAAACGGAACAATTTAAAGTCAGCAAATACAAAAAGTTTGGATATCAAGTGAGCAACAAGTGGAACAAAAGGACCTCATCGTAATCAACCATATGGCCGCACCAACGGCCTATTCCAAGCTCCGATGGTAGTAGGCCATACTGCGCTTCGACACCACATTTGCACAACATAGGAGGCTTAGGGGTAACCACTTTTCTCTTCTTGTCCACCTTCGGCTCCGGCCATTTGTTCTTTGGACCCCACAGCCACTCCCTGAAGTTACATTTCCGCAACAAGGTATACCCACCCTACAATGTAAAATGTTAGTACATGCACAAATACTAAGAAAGCCATGACCGCATACAATTTGCACTTACTCCGGCGGGGTTAGGACATTCGAACTCGTTAGGCCTATCTGAACTTATTACAGAATAATCTCCGCATTTGCAACGAGGCGGAGATTCAAGCCGTCTCAATTGGGCTATTTTCTTCTCCTCGTCTGTCATTGGGGGGGTCAGGGGGAGATGCCACCCACCGCTCAAATTGATCGGGTGGATTATGCTTCCCTTTTCACCATTCGTCAAACTGGAGATACCTTGGGTCGAATTTGTCTGGACCGTCAATCCACTGAAAGAAAAAGCACCGCTCATGGGCCTACAAAACATGATTGCTAACGACATTGTTAGAGATGCAAGAGCCGCAATTACTAGCAATGAATAAAGGCGCAATGACAGAGGTGTAATTACTTACATTGAATCCACCGCATGTGTAGTAGCAACGGGTAGCTGTGTCCTCATGGCGAGATTGGCCAATATCAGCCAGTTCTCCACGGTCATAATTTGGGACAGGGACTGCAGGAGGAACAGGAGCATCCTTGCTAGACACGTTGGGATACAATTCTCTAGGGCGACCTCGTTTTTTCCAAAACTCCGTCCGCCACAAGTTTTGCATATCTATTCAGAGAAAATACGATATTCGTCACATTTCAAATCATGCAATCCATTGTTTAAATCATAAAAGAAACATCATTATTTCTAACATGAGCTGCAATGCTCTAACATCATTATTTATAGATCTAATATACATACTACTCACAGATCTACCCAGAGTCAACTAAAAACTAAACAACTCTAGTGCACATTATATTTTACTAATGCATAGCAACAGACCTGTAATGTATGAGAAACTTACCTATAAGCCGAGGTCTCAAACTGGTAAGGCTTCGCCGTTACTTCCTTTTCCTCCCTCCTCTCTTCTTCCTTTTTTTCTAAAAATTTTAGTGAATATAATGAAAATCTGAAGGGGGGCTGGGTATATATAGCTGGAGGTCAAAAAACGCCCACTGTGTGGGCGTTTTTTGACGCCGCTTGCAAAAGTGCGCGGTCGGCCTCGCCTGTTTTGCAGGCGGCCCCCAGGTGGCCAAAAATGTGTGGGCGTTTTTTGGCCACCAGGTGGCCGCCCGCAAACGCTGGCACCGGCGCCGGCCGGCCGTTTGCCACGTCACAAAAAACGCCCAGAGAGTGGGCGTTTTTTAAAAAACGCGCGTTTTTTAAAAAACGCCCACTGTAGGCGACTAGTTCTGTCATATTTCGAAACGGACAACTAAATTTGTAAATTTTTTTAAAAAAAATTAAAAATAAAAAAAGTTCTTCCTTCTTACGCTCGCGCGCTTGGATCGAGCGGAGAAGCCCACCTTCCGCGTTCCGTTGAGTTTTTGGACGGCCCGTATTTCCATCCACTTTTGACAGAAAACCATTGGATTGGAGATTTGGACCCCGTCGGTCTTACGGGATCACCGCATGCTGAGCGGTTCAGCCCAAACACATCCCTCTTTCTCTGCTCTCTGCTACCCGTCCGTGTTTCAGACCTCTTCTCTCTTTTTTTTTAAAAAAAATATGTCATTAGTGGCTAGTACAAAACAAAATTCTCTTTTTAAAAATGGCTATTTATGTGTGAATCAGTGTACAACACAGTATTCTACTATCATTTTACAGGGCACAACAGCTTCAACCAAGCAGCTTTTTACCTTTCTCACGGCCCATAATCCACGACAACTTTTCATTAGCTCACAACTCATGGCAGTTTTTTTTTCAAAAGCCACACCAAGGCCCTGTTTGGTTGCAACCTCCTGAAAAACTAGTCACTAAAGTGTACATTCTAAACTTTAGTCCACCCTGTTTGGTTAGATCTACTAAATTAGAGTAAACATGATATTATAATTTTTGGAAGACCAAAGTACCCCTAATTTGATGATTTTAATCGCTTTTAGGAGCGCTCTAGTCACTAAATGAAGTGTAGGAGTGTCCACCTGGGCTTTTACTCACTTTTAGGAGGGTTTAGGCTACTAGATGTCATATGGTCTTTTAATCCAATTTAGGAGGGGTGTTTGATTACAAAACTACTAAAATAGACTAGAATTAGGAGCTGCTAGCTCAACCAAACAGGGCCTTAGTCAAACACACACCGAAAGTATACTCCCTAGAATAAGTCATGTTTTTTTTTAGTTTGATTAAGCTTACAGAAAAAATATTAATTTATTACGAAAATATATTTCACAATCAATAATCGATGCTATTAAACTTGTATGGTATCATAGATATTAGTATTTTTTTTATATAAATTCCCAGTGTCCAAAGAATCAATCAATCTTATAAATTATAATCCACTTCAAAGACCAGGCTTTGCACTGTAACTAGAGTGGGCCTCCCATTGACGTATGACGAGTCTTATAGAATAATGCATACTTATTCTCCGAACCAAGTTCCGTGGATGCATTAGTGTTTTTCCTTCTTTTTTTTTGGGGTACTTGCTCAAGTCACCCCAGCGATTTGGCTGACATGCTGAGCCTATGGTTTACGCTAATCAACGATATAACAATAATCGTGATGATGACAAGATGCCAGAAATGGCTTTACTTCCAAAATGATGCAAGTGGTCAAGTTGAAGTACGGAAAACGAGTCAAGCGGTGTGAGCAAAACGCAACCGGGTGTTCCGTTCGATACGGTCGATCGAGCTACCTCCTCTCTGTACTGGACAATAGGAGTTGCGCGGTTCTGCACGACACGGCAGGTTTATGCGCTTTGATTAGCCGCCAGTAGGCTAGTAGAGTCCCAAATTGCACGCACGCAGCTGCTTGACGTACGGCAATGGAGGTGTAGATGGAAACGGGCGGGCAAATTGTTGGCACGCACCCGACGTGACGGTGGTGAAACGTACTACCAGCTGCGACGACAACAGTGACCTCCGCGTACCATGATGCAGAGCATTGTTCAGCCGTTTTACGGTAGTAACATTGTACGTGTGGATCATGTACGATGCAGCGAACGAGGAATTAGCAAGCAAGTATACATCAATAGTGGACACAAATTGATTGTCATAGTTGAGTGTGTGTTATGCAACTGGAGTATATATGCCTATGCATGACACGATCGATCGTTGCAAAAAAGAAAAATCTGAATTGTCCAACTAATGACGTTGAAGTGCAGCCGCAATGCAATGAACCGAGGTGATGATCTATCTATCGATAGCATCTAGCGGAAGCTGACGTGTCTGTGTCCGCTAGCGCTAGCTCCGATCCTCCGATGTCGAAATCATCGGTGCACCTGGCACGGCCAGCCCATCATCGTCTGACGTCCCAACAGTCCAACACCCTGGTCCCTAGTAGTACTAAGTATGAATCAACGAGTCGATATGCTTTCGGCAGAACCATATCGTTTCCCAGCCGGCGGCGTGTGCATAGGAGGGGCGAGTCGATCACAATCCACGACCCACGTCCACGTGACAGCCTGGGTCCCCCGGCCGGCGGCCTGTCCGTCTCCGTCCTGATGATTTATGGTTTGGGGTATCAGGACGTGCACTGTACGAGTACTCCACGTCAGTATCTCGTCACGACGTGCACTGTTCGCTAGTGAAAAACCTCAGCCGGGCGGTACCGATAGATCGCCAGTCGCCGTCTCCCTAGCATCCGCCGTCCCCGGGCGGAAGCGACAAAAGAGTCCAAAGCCTCCAAGCGCGATCCAGTCAGTACTCCTAGTCCTAGAAAGCGCCGCCGCTATCCAAGCGGGCCGGCGACCCAGTCGACGGGTGGCTGGGGCGATCGATCTGGGCGCGCCATGCGCGTGCCGGGTGACACGGCGCCGTTTCTCGTCGCACACGGGCGAGATTGCTCTGGCGCTAGCCGTGCCATTCGCTCACGCTGCTGCCTGCTTGCACTGGCTTGCTCCGTGTCGTCGTACTAGTTCACGCGCAACATCTGTTCACGGTACCGCTGAACCTTGGGTGTTATGCATGGCCCGGGACCGGGACGGTTCGTGCGACGGACGGACGATGATGTTGTTCCGATGGACGGAATCCGTAGATGTGCGTGGTGGTGGCCACCGCTTTCGTACCGTACCTCCGGCACAAGGAATCCCGTGGCCCGTGCAGTTCGCCGCGCGACACCTTTCGTCGTAGACTATTAAGGTTGCTGAGTCCGAGCGCGAGCATCTACCGACGATCTGAGCCGGGCGGAATATGCATGTGCTGACCGCAGAAGATGATGGATGCGGACCAATTCAAGTGACTAGTCATCATGTTGAAGCATTCCAAAAAAAAAATACATGCTTTTTTTTTTCTCTCAGGCTTTTCCTGGATGGATTAAACCTGTAAACGATGGAGCACACACGGACCTGCAATGAAGCCATGATGCACACAGCACACCTGCATACTTCCCTTGGATAATGGTTGCTAGGTTGTCTCTTTGCGACGTCGGCATTCCCGGCCGTCAGCACCTCATGCTCATCCCGGAGACATTCAGCGTATCGACCAATTCGCCAGAGTCATTGCTGTGTCCTCTGCCATTTTCATAGGAGCGGACGGTCCACGTGGCGCGCCGTTCCTCCGTACGTAGCCCTCCTAGAAAAATTCAGTCCTGCGACCGTCCGCGAAAATTGGTAGCACCACACCACGACAACGATCTGCACCCGCCAAAGAGCAAGGGGCATGGGGCTGGACCCTGTGGCGATCGGCGATCCACCGTACCGAGCGCGCGGGCGCGGCGGACTGCCACCGCGCGCGTGTGAGTCAGTCCGCCGGCCCGTGGCCCACGTGCGCCGCGGCTCGCGTAAGTACGTCGTACGTGGTCGTGGCTCCGTGGCACGCGCACGTTGTTGGGCGACCAGCAGCACCAGCAGGGGTGAATGCTGTGGCCGGCGCACGTTGTCTCGGTTGGTTTCAACTTTCAAGCATGATTTCGCTGGGCCTGGACGGACGGAGCCGCTAGCTAGCTCAAGGACGACGGTTCACGACCTCGGGCGCCTAGGGCGGTGTGACCGGCGACCGGCGGCACCATCCGCTTGTGACACCTACAACCGCGCTGTTGTCCGTTTTCACTGCACGGACGTGCTAGTAGCTTTTGACGCACTGCTCCACCTCCCCACGGGAGTAGTACTAGTAGCCTCAAAGTGTTATGTACGTTCCATCATCCTGCCGCACAGCATGCGCTGCTCGCTGGCTTACCTTATCCGATCCGATCCTGCGGATATCGATCGCGCTGAGATCTCCAACTGATCTTCCCATTTCCACACGCTACTACCAGTTCTGTACGGTAACACAGCATGCTGAAATGGACCGAACTGGACGAATCCACGGACGATCGATCTCGATCACTTCGGTGTTGGGTGTGCGCGGCACGGCTGCGATCGCTGACCGCTGGGTGCCAGCCACATGTGACTGCGAGAGGGACGAGGTCGGGTCGGCTAGGGGAGGAGATGGACACGTACGGGACGGCGGCACGTGGTGGCCACGCTAATCCCGTACGCACGCCGTGCCTGGCGTGGCGTCACCAGCTTGGCTTTGCCGATCACATCGGACGCACCCACCCCACCCGTGATGAGGCCTGGCCCTGGCCGGCCGACCTGAGCGAGCGGCGCAGCTTTCTTTCGTGAAGTACAGTTTACCCCGACACGGCCACGACGGCCACACCATCGCCCGGTCCCAACGGGGCATGCACCTCTCCTCCACCACCTCAGGAGGAGAGAATCCCCTGCGTCGGAAGCCCACGCGTGCCTGCCCAACCAGCCGTTTGTCCCCTTCAATGCCTTGCGTCGTCAGAGGCTAGAATTTCATATCCATGTCCTAAGTCCCAAGGATGCCGTGACTGGGATCGTCCGAGGCCTCGTTCAGAGGTTCGGTCGCGATTTCAGTATTTGACAGTATAAAAAAAAATTTCTCATCACATCAAAATATCGACACATGTGTGGAGTACTAAATATAGATAAAATCAAAATCTAATTATACAGTTTAGTTGTACTTTGCGAGACGAATATTTTAAATCTAATTAATCAAAGTTTAAATATTTTTTATTAAATACAAACAAAATGCTACAGAAGTTCTGTTATAGAAATCATAGCCCTAATTAGAATAAACAAGGACCTGGCGCGAGTTTGTCCCCCCGGAAAAAGCTGGAAAAGGCTCGGGAGACGGCGTGTCGCACTGTGTAACCTCATGTTTTGTCGCCACTCGCTACCCCGGGCAAGAAGCATCCTGCAGGTTCATCGCAGAGTCCGTCCAGTCCAGGTGTCCAGCCCAGCTGCTGAGATGAGGAGGGAAATTGAGCTCCAACACCAACCGCTCGGTCGGTCCCCGGTGAGCTGCGTTTCTCGCGCTTTGCCGTGCACAGTCAGCCCAAGACTCGCAGGTACGGTGGAGCACGACTCTAGAACTAGAAGCAACCATGCTTTTTTACATAGTTTGTGTACAAGTAGACTACTCCTAGCATATTGCACAAACCAAGCCGCTACAAACGATTATTGCCACTGTTACAGCACTCTAGTACTACCTCAATTATTGTCTGTTGTAAGCGGATTGTCTGCCGGCAGAAATGTCACGTCGGCCGCTACCTACGTGTACGCCCGGCGGGGCAACGTTTGCTGGTTGATCCGTTGATGTCACGGCCTGCAAATGGGACATGAGAGAGAGAGTCGCTTTCCTCGATATATTTTGAATAACCCTCCACACACTAAAGTTGGTCGCCTCCCCTAATCAACCCACTGTGTTGCAACTAATACATGACCGACGACACATCACGTACGACGTATAGACTCCAAGCATTGGACTATCTTCGTTCCCACGTCATCACCACGTACGCGATGGCTCTCCATCGATGGATTATCATCAGGTTGTCAATCGGGTAGCCTAACATTTCAACCGACGGATCGGTCGCCCATGCTCAGCAGTGCCGGCCGTGAAGCTCCTCATATTCGCAAGATGGAGTGGAGTCGTCAAACAATTTTCAGAGCCTACACCTCTATAGTCTGTTTAGAGTGCACGGAGCTGATGCACGGCTGAGAAATTTTGGGAGGTGCAACAACCTGGTCGATCTGGTACCCTAATAAACCACCCTCACCTAACGCAGGAGAAAACCGATGAGGATGTTGGATTATATATATATATATATATATATATATATATATAATATCACCAAAGGTTGATTCATGTTTGCCACCTACGTTTGACATCTTTTGGAAAATGCCGGGCTACTTATAGGACATAGGAGTAGCTTGGAAAGGGCCACGGTTCATCACAAAGATACGATTTGGAACTTGGAAGGCTAGCAGCTAGAATTTGCAATGAGACTCTTCTTTTTTGTGCCAAACATTCTGAAGAATGGTCTAGATAGGAATTGATGAAAAGACGAGGGGGAAGCTGAATAAAGAAGGCCTGGTTCACCACCGGGGAGTTTCTTGCTATAGTTTGATCTTGCCAAGCATTTTTGTCCAGAATCATTGTGTCCTTAGGTCCTAGCACTAGTTCCCTTTTTTAAGAGTACCAGGGACAACGGTCCAGTTCCATTGCATTTGGTCAAAACTCAGAAAGATGCCCCATTTGTTTGTTTATTTATTTTTTCCTTGCAGACTCTACGTTTCTTCTCCACAACGTCTATTTGTTTTTTTATTAGTCACCAAGGGAAAAATTGGTGAAGTCTTTTTAATTTCAACGATACCCTTGGAGTTGGAGAAGTGCATGTGCTCCACTTCCGAGCGGGATCATACTTGCCACGCAAAGAGGCATTGCTTGTGCCGAACACATGCTGCACCATAGCATGATTCCTTCTTCCATCGATGGTCGTCGGAGGCCTTCGAGTTTGAAGAAAAATGTGATCTTGGCTTTGGCTAACCTTTTTCAAGATACTAATTTGTTCTAAATTTTAGTTTGTTTGATTTTTTAAGTTCAATTTTGATCGCTCATTTTATTCAAAAATTTATGCAACATATTACTTCTTTTGTTATACTTTGTTTTTTTAACCAAAAATTCTCAATAGTGACTCGACTACGTGGTACAATATTTTTTAATAAGATGAATAATCAAACTTGAGATCAAAAAAATCAAACGAACTATAAATTGAAACAGAGGGAGTATGATCTTTATTAGGTGCAATCTCGTTGAACCAAAAGTTTCTGTCCTGATATGATGTAATTAGCTGCAATTACTTTGATCGGTCATGCACCAATATTAGTTTTTAAATACACACCAAAGGCTTATATACGTACACTTATGTGTGTGCACACCCTACAAATTATACACGTGCATCTCACTCTTATTAGCATCTTTGAGACTAACTAATCCTTTCAAGTCACCACGATCATGATCATGTCGCTACCAAGGAATGTTGCTAAGCAAACGCTAAGATCACCTTAATGGGCATGTGTGACCACACTATACTTTTAGCAGCAATGATGATGGTGAAGAAAATGTTGACCTAAGCATGGTACTCAGGCTTCTTGCAATCCCAATACATCCGTCGGACCAAGGTAAGACAACATTTACATGTCCTTATAGTAGAAATTGTAAGAAATCAACCCTAAAACCGTAGCTCAAAGATCCTCAAGAATTTCACAAAAAGAGCAGATTTTGGAGAGTTTCTGGGCTTCGAACCAAGAGTTATTGAGTTACGCACATATGTGCATGATTTAAAATCGAAGAAACAATAGCATATTGCTGGACCCAAAACTTCTAATGAGTTACAACTTCTCCTCCCCTTGATGGTACAACTTCTTATTCCAAGGCCTAGGGGGCATCTTTCCCCCTATGGTCGATTGTTTAATACCATACCAGTAGAGGATGCATGGTGTATATAACCATCAAGAATACATAAAGTTCACATAATTTTTTGGCGTTTTTTGGTAGTCTATGCCTAGATATACGCTATGTATAACAAATGATAAAAATCATGTATATAGAGAAAAAAACATATACAACATAAATTTTGGAATGAAAAGAAAATTTTTCCTCTAACTTGCCTATCTAGCCTTGGTCGTGGCAATGAGCTCGGCGTGCAAAACAGATGGGAGAGAGAAGAGAAGCAATGTAATGGCGTAGCTGAAGACAAATGTCAATAACCCTAGGATGGTTGTCTCCTTGTACCATTTACTCCCTCCTGCCACCGCAAAGTTTAAATTTTTTTGATAAAAAATGCACACTTTCACCACTGCCAACCACTTCTAGTACATTGTCGCATGCAGTAACAATCCATTTGCTGTAAATCTTGTAAAAAAAATACATTTGCCGTAAATAAAAATTCTGTTGTACACGTGGAGGCCTCTCCTCCACTCGTTTAATCTGCAGAGAAGGTTCGAGGAGATGGCAATTGAATTTTTTATAGTGGCAATACTGTAATTTTACATCTATCTTGGTAAACGTTCCTGATCCTACAATATTGTTTTTTACCAAACGAAGGGAGTACATATGTGTGGTTCCATTAGCAAGGGCAGATCTAGTGTGGGGGCTTAAGGACCCTCTGGAAGGGCTAGCGGCTAAAACCAAGAGTAAAAGAATCTAGAAATTGATAGGCTCATTGCTTCCTATAATAAGGTAACTGTAATAAACTTTGGTTGTGAATCAAACACTTGCCACATACATTTGCCAAACTTGCGGAAGCTCATGTGGCTATGAACCAAACAGTTGCCGGAGTTAAATATGCCACATTTAAAGTTTGGCATGGTAGTGAACCAAGCACCTTATTTTTGCCGCTAAGTTGGCATGCCACTGCTCCGGCATATACCTTACCTTAGCTACGGTAACCTTTGGCTATAAACCAAACAGGGCCTTAGTAGCATGCTCGGATTTATGTCGCCCCTACATGTAGCTACTCAAAGATGACTATCACTATGGAGGCAAACAAGCTTGTTACACGGTAAGGAAGTTGGATGGATAAGACAACAATAAGAAACATCAAAGAAAATAAAATAAATATATTAATAAACAAAATATATAAACACGATAGTAGTCTTATAATATAACATAAAACTAGGTGTTAAAAAATATGGTGCGAGCGTGCACCACGACTACCACCTAGATACCTAAGTTGTATCCACAACTAGGGGGAGTGAAATAACCAACCGAATCACTAATGTCTCCCCAACGGATAAGTGGCACCACATTCTTTCAATAATAAGGTAGCATTTTGTTTTGGGGTCGAACAATATGACTTGTTAGATCCAGGAGAACAAAAAATTAGCTAACTAAGTTAAAAAAACAATTAGCTAGCTAATAGTTAATAGCTGCTATAGTAGGATGTTGTTTGGAGTGGTTGGACAGTGACGTATATAACCATTGTACATACAACTCCTGTTAATGATACTAAATATTATTATTAGTGTTTTAGTTAATAATTAATGGATTATTATCAAGTCTGTTTGGATCAATTAGTCCTGATTTTTGCTGCCAATTTTTTAGTGCTAATGAGTATAAGCATACACATATTGGTTTCCAGCGAGTGCCCGTCCCTCGAGTTATGAGTTAGCGAGCATTGTACTTGGGGTCACATGAGACGGGCTTCAATCGAGTCGCCTGAAATAGCAAGGCAAGGCTCGCTCACGCAAACGAAACGTGTCAATGCTAGCTCAGAAACGGAACACGCCTTAAAAACGTTCACGAGCACACTCGTCACGACAAACACACACAAATGCAACCCGGTCGCAATCGTGCTCCACTCCAACGAGGAACGTACAATTTCTCCACGAGAAAGGAGAAACCTCTCATCCAACGCTTAGATCACTCGATCGCAGCCGTTGGCTCCACATCAGACGGCCTTCGCCATGCTCCATCGCCCCACCCAATCACCCACGCGCACTTGTCGCCGCGCCGCGTCTCCTCCCGCGTGTATTTAACACGCGCCCGAGGCCCGCAGCCTACTCCTCCCACGCACTCCCTGCAATTGCGCTTCCGCGTCACGCAGACAGACAAGCAAAGGTAGCTAGCAACCAACCCACCCCACCGCCCGCGGCGAGCTCAGATTCCCCTCGCCTTGCGCACCGTCCCGTTCCGCGTCCCCACAGCGCAGCGAGTGCCTGCCAGCAGCCAGCCAGCCAGCCAGCCATGTGCGGCGGCGCCATCCTGTCGGACATCATCCCGCCGCCGCCGCCGCGGCGGGTCACGGCGGGCCACCTCTGGCCGGAGAGCAAGAAGGCGAGGAAGGCCGCCGGGGCCGGTAGGAGGAGGGCCCCCGTGGAGGGGGAGGAGGAGGACTTTGTGGCCGACTTCGAGCTGTTCGAGGTGGAGTCCGGCGAGTCGGAGATCGAGTCCGAGGATGAGGCCAAGCCCTTCGCCGCCCCCAGGAGCGGGGTCCCCAGAGGTATACGGGTTGCCTCGTCGCCGATTTCTTGATTATGCACTGTATACATCAGTTGGTAGGTGGGAATTTTGGGCCGCTGGGTTGGAGGTTCGTAGTATTGTTTGGGTTTGTTTGTGATTTCGGAGGTAGATTTGAGTTCGTAGGTAGGTTGTTGCTTGGATCTGGGAGAAGGGAGAAGCTAACTTCGCATATACAGTAGCTTACAATAGTTTACTCCGATTGCTTCGAAATGGTGTAGTAGCTTCTGTACTTTACTATTTCTTATAGGGATTTCATTTCTGCATTGATTGTTGCTATTAGATCATTAGATTAGCACAACGTACCTAATCATTTCCTCTAGCGTACCTGTTGCTAATCACGGGTCTCGTGAATTTTTAGCTTAGTCCCCAATATTTTCGCATTTGTCGGTGTACTTCAAGGAATCTGTCCAGATGCCCCCCTTTTAAAAAAAGGAATCTGTCCAGATTGCGTCGGATCTATGGTTCTTTCTTCATGTTGACATTTGAATTTGGCCTTCATGTTCCAATTTACCTTGTGATTGAGTAAAAAGAGGGATAATCGTGTACCAATCTGGCTATATACAGCAGCTTGATATTTCTGAATGAAGATTGGGAGTATTGTTCTGTTTATTTATGTATTTATCTATCGGTTTTTAATTCTGAATCTGGCTATACATTAGCTTCATATGTCTGAATGAAGATTGGGAGTATTCTGTTTATTTATTCATTTACCTATCAGTTTTTAATTCTGAATATTCATTTGTTAGCCAGTCAAGTAGAATTTGTATGCTCGTCAATTCTAAGTCTATACTATGGTATAGTAGCACACTTTTCAATCTTTCATGTGCACAGCTGATGTCTTATGTTGATCTCCTTCCTTGCTTTAGATGGATTAAACACTAGTGCAGCTGGTGTTGATGGCCATGCTGCAAATTCTGTTAAGAGGAAGAGGAAGAACCAGTTTAGGGGCATCCGCCGCCGCCCATGGGGTAAATGGGCTGCTGAGATCAGAGATCCTCGCAAAGGCGTTCGTGTCTGGCTTGGTACTTACAACTCCCCTGAAGAAGCTGCCAGAGCTTATGATGCTGAGGCACGCAGGATCCGTGGCAAGAAGGCTAAAGTCAACTTCCCAGATGAGGTCTCAACGATTTCTCAGAAGCACCGTGCTGGGCGTACCTCTCTCAAATTGCCTGAGATGGACGTTGAAGAGAAGCCCATTATCAAGCCAGAAATCAACATGACCAACACAAATGCATATCACTACCCTGTTGTCAATGTCAACCACAACATGCCATTTGCTACTTTGGTGAATTCTGCTGCCCCTGTTCAGGAACCTTTCGTGAACCTGTCTTCAGACCAAGGTAGCAACTCCTTCAGTTGCTCAGACTTCAGCCTCGAGAATGACACCAGGACCCCTGACATAACATCCTCTGTGGTTGCGCCTCTCCCCACCTTGACAGTTGTTGGTGAGCCTGCATTCGTCCAGAACACAGATCAGGCTGTGGTGCCTCCTGTGATGGGGAATGCTAGTGTTGATCTCACAGAGTTGGATTCATATATGAATTTCCTGATGGACAGCGGTTCAGAGGACTCGATCAACACTCTATTGAGCTGTGATGGATCCCAGGATGTGGTTAGCAACATGGACCTTTGGAGCTTTGATGACATGCCCATGTCTGGTTTCTACTGAGGTTGAGGCCCAGCGACTGGTGCTTGTACATAGGGACAAAGGGTAAACATCTGCAGTAGTACAGATTAGCTCTTTCTGATACTTGCAATTTCCATTCCTTTAATTCTTCCTTCTCTCCCCATGTTTCAGGAATAAAGTTCTGGAGATGAAGAAACGCTTGTGTGGCGTGCCTGCAGGCGTGCAGTAGCTGTGGTATTAGTACATGCTTAGATGTTCAGTCAGTTTCTTAAGTACACATTGGCGCTGGATGTGTACCTTATTTGACTATGTATCTGTGACAACAGCTATGTGTCTGCTCGTTTTTATTTTCCTGCATTTACTTCAAATGGTTCTGAACATTGCTGAGTCTGTAGCCAATATGTGTAATGTGTACTATGTGCTTGGTTTGCTATTAGTCTAGTTCATCCTTCGCTGCAATGTGAAAAGTCTTTTGTAGGCATACACGTCTATGAAAAAGCATTACTTGGAAGCTAACCCGAGAGCCGTCAGATCGACCCGTCATGCAGCATTGACCGTCCGATACGGGTCTGATCGGGCCTATCACCCGCCAACCCGCAAACCTCGTCACCCGCGAATGGTCGCGAAGACGCTCCTGCCGATGCGCCCGCCATCCGCAGCCCCGTGCCGCGCGTCGGCCTCTGCCGCCGGTCCAGTTCCCTGCCGAGCGCCGCCCCACTCCCCCCTCCCAAGCCCGCGCTGCCTCGGTGAAACGCCCCGACGCTCTTCACGCTGGCCTGGGACCGGGCTGCGCCTCCGTCATAGCCGCCTCCGTCCCCGCCCTCGCCCAATCCGCGCTACAGAGCTCCACCCCCGCCCCTGCCGAGGCCACGCCACCACCGCGTGCTCGCCACGAGGGACGCCGCCCAGCCCGAGCCTGCGCGCTCCATGCCGTCGTCGCCAAGAATCTCGCCAACTCCTGCGTCTACTACAGCCGGCGGAGGTACGTCCTCAGGTGTTTGATGAAATGGCTCTCCGGAATGCCGTGAGTTCAAAATCCTTGCCTCCGTCACCTCCTCAATTTGCTTGAATAGGTGTCCAACCAGATAGCGTTGTGTCATCGTGACACGAACCACCTGCTATATTAATAGATAGCAGGAAAAGTTTAAAAATACATAGCAAGTATCAGAAACTTGGTGTTCTATTCGTCCACTACTTTTATCTCTACTGTTAGCAATTTTGCTCAGGAAAATACATCAAAATACTTGGCGAAACTCTGAAACTTGAGCAAAGCACTTAACGACACTAATTGTTGTTCAAATACACAAATTTTGCAGGTGTTGCTCCAGATCAATAAATCTTCTCAGGTATCAGATGACCTGAAGTATCATGAAAAATCAATATCTGTTTTTAGTATTTCTATTGGGATTATTTTTCTTGCAATTCAAACATGGAGTGAATTCTCTTTCCATCTTCAATTTCGGTTGCTGTTGAGGAATTAGTACTGCATATGCAACTAGGTTATGACTACCTTGGATAACATCTTCAGGCTTCAAATTCTGTACTGCCACATGTATTTGAATCCTCACATACTGATTGGTAATAACATTAGGTCCTGTTTCAGTCTTCCCAAATTATGTACGAAACATTTTTTTAATATAGTTCTTACTAATGTTTCCCGTGGATGACTGAATACTATTTATTTTTTTCTGTTCGATTCAATACATGTGCAGTTCTCACCAAAACCATATGCTCTTCAGCATCCTTGCCATAAATAGGACAACCGAATATTCTGTTCGTTTCAATACACTCTAATTTTCAGGGAATTTTCTTTATGATGTTGATAGCATGCTGCTTCTCTAGATTGCAAAAATTAATGGCATGCTGCTTCTTTAGATTGTAAAACTATACAAACAAAAATTTCACTGTGCTGAGATTACTCTATTTTTTCACTATGTTAATACTTGCAAACATTGAAAAAAAAGGACTAAATGAACCATTGCACACCACCTTAGATAAAGTTTCACTATGTAGACAGAGTTTCACAAACTAGAGACTACCTTAAGATCCTATAGGAGTTAACTGAGTTCACTGGGGACACCATCTTGTTTTAGTCTCCTGTTTTTCTAGCATTTTATTTGACACCCCTCACCAGCTGTTTATTCTCAAATCCGCAATGCTTTGCATATTAGTTGACTATTGTAACAACTTCATATTATCAAATAAACTTTCAAAGTTATTTTGTTAAATTCAAATGCAACAACATGAACCAATTATTATAATTTGCTCTTCCTTTCCTATTTTTATCGATTTACACATCAATTGTTCTTCATCAAAAACAATGTCCCCAATCTTAATGAATAGATGCATAGTCATTTTTATGGTTGTTTTAGCCAACGATGAGTCTATTTATTTATCTATTATTTGTTAAAATTAGCATGGAAAATGTCATCATTGTCTGCAAAATCAGAGTCTACCTCCTTTATTGATCCAATTAAAGGACAAAATGTACCTTATCATTCTTTCATTTAGCATGGAAAATTATACATTTACTTAAGTCTATTTATTTATTTATTTATTTTTGTTAAAATCTACTGATGACCCTGTGTTTCTGAATTGGTGTGCCAACTATAATATTAATATGACTTATTAGCGTGCTAATTCTATATACGTAAGCAGACACTTGGAACTTAAAAGCCTCGCATTTATTATCTTGTGAAAATGTCATCATTGTTTCCACTTTCCACTATTCTTCATGATGTCCATTGAATATATTTCATTGAAAACTTCCAGTGCTCTAACCATCTCTTTTTGAATAGTAGTGATACAACAGCCTATTACATCCACTAAAGTTCTAGCGTGACACACTGTCACTACCACTTCTATTGCAATCTTTTGCTGACAGAAAAACACCAAAGTTTACCCTAGCCAAATCTATAAATTATGCGCCCAATGTGGACTGGCCTGACATAGGCTGAGGCGCGGCAATGCTGCGCTTGTTTGTAGTGGTCTAGGATGGCACAACAACCTAATTGTTTTGAGCTCTTTTATGGTGGTTGGGGTTCTTCTAGGTTCCTCTTGGTTCCTAAGAAAATTATTAACACTAATTAATATTTTGAGTGGAAGGGTAGTATTGGAATTGTGGCTCCCTCAGGCTATTGCTAGTCCTTCCCGCGGGATTCATCGCTCCAAATCTGATCCAGATAGACAGGGTTTGATCTCATTTGATAGTTGTTAAATTCATTCACATATTTTGAGCGCTACAAGTATATTGCGTCGTGGAATTAAGGATGGCCTTTGCTAGTTTTATTTGGCTTCATAAATGGAGGAGTTCCTCTTGTCTGGGAGTTGATTTGCTGCACTTGTCAACTTGTCGAAGAATCTCTTTTTTTAGAACAAGATGCTAAAAAATTGTTTCACTGGTTACATGAAACCAAATCTTGATATTTGTGACCGTACACAGAAAGTAAAACAATACCAGATATAGAAAATAGGAAATCTTAATTGGACGCGATGTAGCTCATGGCGGCGGCGCACTACCAGCATGACAAGGCGCCACCAACCATACGCCAAGGTCTCGCACAAACACGGACCAAGATCGGTACACGATCTTCACAAGTCGGCTCCTTCTCTGCTCCCCAGCAGCGGGGATTGAAACGACCTTGGTGTCGCCTGAATAGGTAATTTTTTTTTGAGGAACAGCCTATAAAAAATTAGCTTAAACTAAACTCAACACTGTATCTTTTGAGGCCTGCACTCGTGTAGTGGTGAGTCCACCACAACTCAAACTATAAGTACTAGAGATATCCAAATGATGATCGTATAAAATCTCAACTCGAACTCAATCAAATTAGTAGGGGACACTACCGCTCTATATGGGCGGCACTGCCACAAAGCAAAAATTGCGCAGACTGAAATGAGCTTTTGCAGGAAGAAATTACTATGAACAATTTATATTTGCAACAGAAAGATAAAGTCCAACTTAAAAACTGGATATCACAGAATATGCACAACCAAACCCTAAAAAGCAACTAATCAACAACATGAACCAACGAGAATGTAAATTGAAGCACGCAAGAGACAAGTATTTATCCTGTGGTTCAGCTCGCCACCAATGCTTGCTTATGTCCACGTTGTTGAAGTATCCACAAAAGGATAGGGCTCGCCACCAAAGCTTGCCCTTTCCTCGTTCTCAAATAAAGAGAATAAACTCTTAAAGTAAGGGGTGATTTGTTAGCTTCAAAATGAGGTTACAAACCTCCCTAGGCTGCCATATGAAGTTGGCAAGCTGTAGGGCTCTAGGAGCAAAGCTAGGGCGCTAGCCAAACGTGAACCAAATGTTTTTAGACTTTGGGAAGCAATGGATATGCTCCCCATTCGAGTTTTGCTACTTTTTCACTCAAGTTTTGATGGTGGGATGCAATGATTTGCTTTAGGATTGAAGGAGCAACAATGAAGAAGAGAAAGGTGAGCTATTGGTCGGGTTTAGGATGAATTGAACCATTGGAGGAAGAAGATAACCATTGTCGGCAAGGCCTGGTGGTATAAATACCACCAGAGTCCCAATGGTATTCTATGGGCGGCACTGCCGTCATGGTCAAAACAGGAGTTAGATGGAGATTTTTTTGCTGGTTGTTTTGGCTAGGTGTGAAAATGTTAAATCTAAGATTTTGAGCATCTGATTGCACAGTTGACTAATTGTCCTAGAATCCCTCTTTATAGTACGACTTTTCTAAACTCAAATTCAAAACATAAAAGAGTGTAAATGCCTTTGAGCCAATTGTTGCTGTCTTTTGTAATTAGGGGTTCCACCAACATATGTTTTTCTCATTCTCATTATACTTTGATCATGTGACTTGAACTGCTTCCATATATATGAGTTTATCTCAATGGCAAGTCACTTTCACTAATGATTTTATCCTCAACACAATATGACTCCTCATCGCTTGATTAGTTCCTCGACTAAATGCAGGTACTCTCTTCTTCACCTTAGTCGTAGTACTTTGGTCCCCAAGCCGTCGCTTGCCCTTCACATTCGCTTAGTACCTCGAAGCCCTTTGCTTTGCTATCTTCACCTTATCAAGCCATACTCAAGTCATATCATATTAAGCATCCATTGAATAATCATTTTTTAATATTTTGATCCTTGCTTGAATATCTTCTAGATATGAATGTTGGTATCAATCAAGCAAGCCAATTCATGATTTCTTAAATCCACTTCATTTTGGCTTGACACTTCTAACACTAACTTTAATCTCTGTCCATACAAGCAGATCAATATGGAGAATATCTTATATCCACGATATATTATCTCCTTTGTTATTTGCCAAATATGCTTGCTTTCTCATGATGCTATGATATCTCATAACATATAAGCCATTTCATTGATTCCATTTGTATTGTTGTCTTTTACTTAAACTAGATTGTTTCCATGATCTTGCAATACAACAATACACAATTTGACCTTTATTTCACCACAATGTGGAATACCATCAAGTTTGCCTTCTTGTTGAAGCTTAGATATACTTGCCAATACACAATCCACAAGTATATGCAAAATAGACTCAATTTCCTGTTCAACACTTAGCAAACTTATTAGACCTTTAATTATGTTTTCAATCAATTCACCAAAACCCACTAAAGGGCTAGATGCACTTTCAGGGACAACTACCGACAACGAAGATGGAGAATTATCCAATTTCTTTTAGGTTCTAATTTCATCAATTTCAGTATGCAATGTGCGTATGGGAGCACAATTTAATATGCACTTGGCACCCTCTCGGTACCTTTCGAGTTGGTTCCTCTGTCTTTTTATCCATCGGATCGGGCGTCGTGAGTCGTCCATTTTTTGACAACTATTATAAAAATTCTCAATTATTTTATAAAAGGAGCATGTGCTAAAAGTGGATGTTTACCGGGAACCCTAAATATTTATTTCGAGTGTAAAAGTGGTCATGTAAGCTCCAAATCCCTGGTCCACACTCTAAGGCGGGTTTTTGGTGTACACGGCTCATGGACACAATGTTTTGTTGGATGTTGAAGAACCCAAGTATATCCACACGGTTTCCGCAACTGCCATCATCATTGTACAATGTTTTTTTGAAGAACTCAAGTGTGTGCCAATTACCATTTTGATCATGAGGCTGTGAGGATGTGTTGCACTATGGCTCAGGCTTACGAGTTGAGATCGACTCCACCGATGGCAATTCCGACGAGGCACCCTCGCGAAGGTTTCTTTCCCTTTCTGTTACTCCTTTCTTTTTTCTTTTTCCTGAACGCGAGAGGAAGGGGTAGCGGGGGGTAGATGGCCTGCATATCCTGGTGCTAGCACCTTTTTCTGGGATTTTTAAGGATTTACCGGCATGGTGACTTCGAGAATCTCCAGATCTGTCGGTGCTTAGTCATTCGGAGGTGCTCATAGGGGTACGAGTATGATTTACTTACGTGTGTTCATAGGAGCAAGTGTGCGTATGTCTTATGAGTGTGCATCTTATTAGCATTTGCGTTGTACGGTGTAACTAAAAGGTCCCTATGTGGTTTTGGCAATTGAGTGACAACTTTAGGTTGGACTAATGTGGATTATGTGAGATACATAGGGAATTAGTCCATTAGGTGAAAGTGCAATGGAGGAGCTTAATTGCATATGTGACATGACATGGAGTCATGTGACCGAGATGGTGAAGATTGAGATGAGGCTTGGCTCGATGGACCGGTGGATGTGTGAAGGGCAAGTCAAGGCTTTGAAGCCATGGACCATGAGACGGTGAAGCTTGAGCAAGATTTGTTGCCGATGGACATGAGACAGTGAAGAGCAAGTGAGGTCAAGATCGATGGACCAAAAAGATTGCATGATGATATGAAGTGGATCATATCATTTCGTGATTGTGTCGGTGCATGTGTTGCATTGGCACATTGAAAGAAGACGGTGGAAATGGAAATGAGCAAGGCAAAGGTATAACCTAGGACATTTCATTTCATCGGTCATGAGGTGTGTAGAGAAGTTGATGACCGGGTTTAGGATTGATAGCCGTACTATCAAGAGGGGCAAACTTGTTTGCATATCTGTCATCTAGTGCCACTTGAGTGATCTAACTTTGCGACATGCTAGGATCGAGTGGAGTTGTGAGAGCAAGAGAAAATCCTTTGAAAATGATTGTGAAAATGCTAACACACTTGCACAAGGTAATGTACACTTGATGGTGTTGGCACATTTGTAAAGGGGAACGAGTTGGAGATGTTTCGGAGAACTCGTATGCTTGAAAAAGAGAGATGATGGTCATTGGATTGGAAAATTATTTTGATCCATTGTGCTTTGGATCAAGAGGGATACATGGTTATGTAGCCCTCTGAATAAGCTTTCCATAGAGTCCAAGATCATCAAAAACAGAGTTCGGAGCTAAGAGGTATGCCTGTTTTAGTGCGGGGTGGTGCTTGACCAGCGGAAGTTCCGGTGGGTCTGGACCGGAAGTTCCGGTCAGCCCAGCCCGAGCAACCGCGTGCCCCGATTTACTTCCGGTTGGTGACCGGAAGTTCCGGTGGAAGTTCCGGTGGAAGTTCCGATGGATGACCGAAAGTTCCGGTGGGACTGGACCGGAAGTTCCGGTCAGCCCAGCCCGAGCAACCACGCGCCCCGATTTACTTCCGGTAGGTGACCGGAAGTTCCGGTGGAAGTTCCGGTGGATGACCGGAAGTTCCGGTGTAGTTACGGTGGATGACCGGAAGTTTCGGTCAGGTGATCGGAAGTTCCGATAGGCCAGATCTGGGTTAATTTCGCGTACAATGGCTATATTTGTACTAACTAAAAGTTTCGGTGGGGGTCCACCGGAAGTTCCGGTAGGCTATTTTCAGCCCGAAATTTGAACCTAACGGCTCTATTTTGAGTGGGGCTTATTGTGGCAGAACCTCCTAAATCATATGGCCCACTTGCATTATTATTTTCTAAACAGACTCCAAATAACAATGAATGTGTCCCATATGACTTAAAAGGTCTGTCGGGTAAATCCCGAATCATCCATGATTCTCCGAGCAGGATCAATCATTACAAAGAGATTACAGTATTACAACAGTTTTATACAATTAAGATATATCGGAGTGAAATAGTGGAAGGATTACAATAACATAATTTTACAAACGTTTAGTTTCAAACCTTACAAACCATAAGTTTAAATTATACAACCATAATAGTAGTGGAGTAGCGATAGATAACTTTATTACAATACCAGGCGATAAGCTCTGCCCAAGAGCCAAACATCCTACTCGTCGTTACTCTCCGCAATGACTGTCATGCAGCAGGATGCGAAGCACTCCTGCTCATGGGACTCACCTGCAACAAGGGTTCAACAAACCCTGAGTACAAAAGTACTCAACAAGACTGACCCGACGAAAGAAAAGGGGTGAAGACTCAGGAAATACAGACTAGAGGGACAAGGTAAGGCTTGCAAGAGATAAGGATTTTTGCGGAAAACCATTTATAGAAAATAAAGCTGTCTTGCTCTAGATCCAAATTACCAACCAACTTCATTTTGATACCTTATCATCATTCAAGTTATTACTACGATGATGAACACCGATCGAGTCTTTTTCTCCGAGAAGCAACGGCGATTCGAATCCATTTTCATACCCAGCTGGGACCTAGATCACTGGGATACCGGAGACTTTAACTCTGATGCATACCAGATTACAGATATACCAGGATAACAACCGCAGCCATATATCACCACATGATACACATGAGTACTTCGACCTAGTGTACCGATATACATGGGAACTTAAACCCACAATATAACACACTATGACATATGTGGGGACTCTAGCCCACTATAAACCATTCCATGACATACGTGGGGACTCTGGCCCATTGGATCTCACTTTATGCATGTGGATTTTCTAATTTCTCGATATCACCGATTCACCATCGACACAGGACCTAGGGCATCAACAGACGAAAACACTACAGAGGGACTCCTTTCCCAATGCAAGTTAACCGTCCGGACTCGATTTATTAACTATCATCTTGATTCCCCAAACAAAGCCATTCTCATCTTTTTCATTCTTTTACCTTTTGAAAACCTAACTAATTAAGCTGGGCTAAGCATTACTACGCATCTTCTAGTAACAGGTAACAAGGAATAAGGAGTAAGACAGGTAATGCAATTGGTGTTTTTTCACTCATTTCCTATCACCTAATGCAAAATTTCGTAACTGAATCGATAAAACTTTTTATAAATAGAATAGAGTTTGAATACATCTAGGGCTTGCCTTGGTATTCAGAGAAGATGGTCTCAAGCTCTAGATCAACTACCGATTCCTGAATCTGCTCTTCCTTGGGATCTGGTGCGACAACGTTAAACTCTCCGTTAACGAAAACTATACGAGAAAATGATATGCTTCAACATGATGAATAGTAAACATGATGCTCGATGGATGCATGACCAGATTTAAAGGCTTGAGTACAACTTTCCTTCACGATAAAGTTGCAAGCCAACAAAACTTACTAAGTTCATTAGGGTTAACTACATCTTTAATGACATTATTTAAGCACATGAAATAACATCGATTAAACCCTAATGACATGATCCAGGTAAGCGCAAACAATTTATTAAAATACCAAAGGTCGTTAGGGTTAATGACCCAAGGTCATCAATCAATCCCAAAGCCAAACAACCCTATAATGACTAAACTTAATGAAAAGGGATTAATTAATTATTTAAAAGCATAAAATAAAGGCATAAAAATTAAATTTAACTAATTGAGCTCAAAATTTTATTTTGGAAAGATCTTGGTCTAATTAGATGGCAAAACAATTTTTAGAAATAAAAACCAATTATTTTATTTATTAAAAATCATTGAAAGTGTATTTTTAATTAAAAGAGCTAATTTTAACTTATGTAAAAATTACTTAAATTTGGTATTTCATATTTTTCCTAGATAGAGAATATTATAAAGAACATATACAGAAATTTTTAGAATTTTTGGAGCTATACAAAAATTACTATGATTTTTCAAAGAAAATAGCATTTAAATCATTCTCTGGAAAAAGAAAAATAAAATCCTTTTTCTCTCCCCGCGTTGACCGATGGCGGCGCGACGGTTGACCGGCGTTATCTCGTCGTGGCGAGGTCTCCGGCGTCGGGGCTTGGCCCTACAGGTTCATCTCGGCGCGGGGAGCAACTTAGGCTGGCTAATGGAGTGGCGGCGCACTGGCCAGCGGCCATGGCGGCGCGGCGGCGCAACTGCCGAGCTCACCGGAGCTTTCTCCGGTGCGGCTAACGTGAGCAACATGACCAACACGACTAGGCGGACGCAAAACATGAGCCAATTTGGCCAAAGCGCGATCCTAGAGGCCTCGGCCTCGCACGCGGCTGCGGTACACGGCGGCCGGTCATGACAGGGCGGCTCAGACTCAACCAAGGGCACTTGAGTATGCAAGAGCTCACCATGAGGCGGATGCCCTTGAAGATGAAGGCTTGGAGTGGCCAGAGGTGGAAGCTCAGCGGCGGCAGAGATGGCGGCGGCGTGTTTCGGCGACGAGGTCTGCGTCACGGCAGCTCCTGTACACCAGCGGGCCGATAAAGTTGCTTATAAGATAGAGGAGATCAAGGTGAGCATGTTAGGGAAGAAGAGGGAAGAAAATGAACAACCACGACGGTGGTCGACGGTGAAAAGACTCGCGACGGCGCAGTTGCCGTGCGCGAGGAAGATGACGGCGCACTGGCGACTCCGGCGGCAATAGCTGGCGCGAGCGAACTCAAACAGAGCGCAAGGATGGGGCGAAGCTAATGGAGAAGAAAATGGAGGCGGAGCATACTTAGTGGTGGCGAATTTCGATGGCGGAGGACGAGCTCGACGGTGGTGACAGAGCAGAGGAAGAAGGAGAAGTCGGTCACGGCACTCCTATTTGTAGCCGGGGCTTGGGGAAAAGAGAGGGCGACACGTGGTGAGGACGCTTTGATCGCGAGGCGAGATGGCGATCGTGGCAGGGCGATGGTGGACGGCGGCGCGGCTTGAGAAGCCGGCAATGGCAGCCGCCCATAGGCTTCAGCGCTGTTCAAGCAAATTACAAAAATGCCATTCGTCAAAAAATAATAGATTACTCCAAAATTTATGTAAGAACTTGAAAATATCCAAAAATAGAATTTGCATAACTTTTTAAGAGCTACACTTTTCATTTAACAGGCATCCTCAAATTCTATCTAGATTTTGAAATATGAATTCAAATTCAAAAGGGGAATAAAACCCCAGAAATAAACATTTGAAATTACTTTTGATTTTTCAATAAAACTTGAAAATCTTCAAAACTTTGAAATGTTTAACTTTGCAAACCAAACATATTTCATATATAAAGTTTTCTCAAATTATGCATAAATTGTGAATTATGCTTTTAAAATCAAAGGGGACAAATGCTGAAAAACTGTATTTTCAAAGTTATTTGAAATTATTTTTGGAAACTTGAAAAACTTTATATACCATTCTACAAATCATATTTTTAGAGTATACCCAAATTATTTATAGATTTTGAATTATAGAAAAGGGGATAAAACAATATTTTGAAATAAAGGGTTTTTGAAACCGAATTCAAACTCGATTTGGTTTCTAAGTTAATTGGTTAGTCATTAGTGATCACAAAAATCATCCAAGGACATTTTTAGGTCAATGACCCAATGAGACCCTTGGTTGACCAAGTTGACTTTTGAAAAAAAACATTATAGCATTTCTGATTTGAATTTAAATTTGAATTACAAGACTTGAGAATAAGTTCTGAAATCCAAATTCAACTTCAAATATGGAAATCATTTTTAGGGTTGGACTTAGATTTATACACTATGTTTGATATTAGTGTAAACGCGGTTTACACCTCAAGTACATAGAATATAAACCAAGTATTTTAGATTACATTTGAAAGTAAGGTTTTATGATTTCATGTGACAAAACATTCCAAAAACACAATCAACCTATGAAATGTAAACTTGTTTTTAGTTAATGCACATCAAGATTGACTTAAATATGAATGCTTTGCAATGCATATGATGACATGGCATGTTTTAGTTAATATAACACCAGAGGTGTTACACTTATAAATAGAGGGATAGCCGTCCCTTGCCTGTAGGGGAGCACACTTTGGCCTTGGTGGCTTGTGTGGTAGTGCTTGGGAGCCCTCTAACTCACTCATGCTTGATAGTGTTCATCCGATCGAGTGAGAGAGCAATTCTAGTGCGTTGCTTTGAGAGATTGCTTCGTGTGGCACTAGGTGTTCGTGTTGCAAGCCGGTGGGCTTGTTACTCTTGGAGGTTGCCACCTCCTAGACGGCTTGGTGGCAATAGATTCTGTTGAAGCATGCAAGGAGATTGTGCGGTGCTCTGGAGAAGAGCTTTGTGAGGGGTATTATGCTCACCCCACAGGAGATCGCGAAGGGCAACTCTAGTGGAGATCGTGGCTTGGAGGATCCCCATCTTGTGTTGATTCATCGCACCTGAAGCTGTGGGTTTGGCTAGGTGATGCCAATTAGCGAGTGAATCTCCAAGTGGGTGCATCGCCACAAGAGGATGTAGCTTGGTGGCAACCAAGTGAACCTCGGTAAAAATCCCCGTGTCATCTTGTGTCCACACTTCACGGTGGTTTGCAATCTCTTTCACAAGCTTGTATTTACATTTATATATATTGTGCTTGTGTTGTTGCTCTTGTAATTAGTTAGGTTGTGTAGCTATCTAGTTACCTTCTAGCTTGTGTAGCATAGAAGTATCTCTTGTGTGGCTAATTAGCTTGTGTAGTCTATTTAGTAGCTTTGCTTAGTTTGTGTAGCTAAGTTAAGTTGAGCTCTTGGGTTCGGCTTGTGTAGCCTTGTCCTTGAGCATCTAGTGAGCTTTGGTTGGCTTTGTGCTTTTGCTCATTAGAATTGTGTAGGCGCTCCCTTGCTTGATAAAGTACTAGTTGCTTAGGTTTGTGTGACCTTACAATCTAGATTTAATTAGAGGAGCACTAGCTAGTTTAGCACGTTACTTTATTATGTAGGATATTTTACAAGGTGCATCTAGAGTTATAGTTGGAGGGGTGAAGTCTTCGCTAGACCGATAGTTTTAATTTCGCATTTGTTTTGGTTAGCCGATGCGATAAGTTTTAGAAAGGACTATTTACCCCCCTCTAGTCTGCCATCTCAACCTTTCCGTAACTCTCAAAAGAAAAATTCCATAATAGTAAATTTAAGGTTGAAATCCAGAGAGTATGATTTATATATGATAGAATACAAACATTCCTAAGATTTTTAGAGAAAGAATAAGAAATAGTAAATAAAGAAAAGAATATAAAATATAATATAAGAAATAATGATCTATATTGTGACAGAAACACAAGCATTCATGATGGTTTACTTTAGGTTTTTTTTGCCATGATTATTACACTGTATAAAAACGTACAAGTATTTTTATCTCCTAATTACAAATGACGGGTCTAATTTCCTTAAAAAAGAGTAAAAACACGGGTCTAATTTCCTTTAAAAAGAGAAAAAAGACGAGCCTAATTACTACGCAGTACTGTAATTTCTTTGCCTTTATAAAATTCTGAATCTCCCGATCGCGACGATACTCATATGATCCCTGAGCCCATAAAGAACACAAGCTGATGAAGGCGTCATTAAAGAAAGGGAAAGGGGACTGACGCATGCGCTGATGCGCTGCACTTCTTTTTCCTTCGTTCGTTGAAACCAAAAGGTCAGTCACGTTATTTACTTAATTGGATTATGGATCTGATCTGTTCCTACCATACGTCTATACACGACCCTGTCAAAGCATAAATTCAATAAAGTGTCAAATAAATATAAGAACGTTGGCGCAAGTTCATCGAAGAGTTCTGCTTCCTTTTGTTTTCTCTTTTTTTTCTCCAAAGCAAAGCGGGATAGAATAAGTCCAACCAAGGAATAAGTAAAGAACTACCTGTAACACCTCTGGTGTTATATTAACTAAAACATATTATATCATCATATGCACTGTAAAGCATTCATATTTAGGTCAACTTTAATATGCATCAACTAAAACAAGTTTACATTTCATAGGTTGATTGTGTTTCTGGAATGTTTTATCATATGAAATCATAAAATCCTACTTTTGAATGTAATCTCAAATACGTAGTTTATATTCTATGTATTTGAGGTGTAAATCGTGTTTACACTAGTGTCAAGCATAGTGTATAAATTTAAGTCCAACCCTTAAAAATAATTTTCATATTTAAAGTTAAATTTGGATTTCAAAGCTTATTCTCAAGTCTTGCAATTCAAATCGGAATTTAAATTGGAAAGTTATAAAATATTTTTTTCAAAAGTCAACTTGGTCAACCAAGGGTGTCATTGGGTCATTGACCTAAAAATATCCTTGGATGATGTTTGTGATCACTAATGACTAACCAATTAATTTAGAAACCAAATCGAGTTTAAATTCAGTTTTAAAAACCCTATTTTTCAAAAGCTGGTTTTATCCCCTTTTTGATAATTCAAAATCTATATAAAATTTAGAGATACTCTAAAAATATGGTTTGTAGATCTTTACAAGAGCTACAATAATGGTATATAAAGTTTTTCAAGTTTCCAAAAAGAATTTTAAATGAAGTTAAAAATACAGTTTTCCAGCATTTGTCCCCCTTTGAATTTAAAGCCATAATTAAAAAATTATACATAATTTAGAAAAACTTTATATATGAAAAATGTTTGGTCTGAAAAGTGAACATTTCATAGATTTAAAGATTTTCAAGTTTTATTAAAAAATTAAAAGTAATTTCAAATATTTTTTCTAGGGTTTTATTCTCCTTTTGATTTTAAATTCATATTTCAAAATCTATGCAGAATTTGAAAATATTTGTTAAATGAAACGTGTAGGTCTTGAAAATTTATACAAATGATATCTTTCAAGATTTTCAAGTTGTTATGTCTTTTTAAAAGTAATTTGGAAATTTTGATTCAGAGTTTAAAAGAAAGGGGGGATGAACAGTATCGAGACCTATAGGCTACCGCCATAGCCGGCTTTTCAAGCCGCGCCGCCGTCCACCGCCGCACATGCCGACGTACCGCGGTCGCCAGGTCGCCTCCGCGCGCGAAGCTTCGCCGTCCGTGTGTCATCATCTTGCACCTCGCCCCTGCCCTATATATATGCACGGTCGGCCGTCGTCTTCTTTTCTTCTTTCTGCTCGCCGCCGACGACCTCGCTCCGCCACCCAAATTCGTCACCGTCACTCCATCTCTGCCCACTTCGTCTTGTCTGAAGCTCTGCCTTGACCTTGCGCTTCTTCTGAGCCAATTCGTGCCCGCTCTCCCCGCCCGAGTCGCCTGCGAGCTGTCATCTTCCTCGCGGCCGGTCGCCGAGCCGCCGTGCAATCCCCACCATCGACCGCCGTCGTGATTGGTTTTATATCTTCATTGACCCCACTATCATGTTCTCCATGCTATCCTGCTCCTCATGCGCTCCGTGGTTCGCTTGATGGTGCCCAGGAATCGTCGTGACGCCCATCTTGCTGCCGGAGCACCGCCGCCGCCATCACCGCCGCCGTCTGTAGCTCGTCTCCACTCACCACCGAGCCCGATAGCGTGCGCATCGTCACCGCGGTGAGGTCCTACACCTATCCATGCTCTCAATTTTACCTCTACCGCGTTGTGGCCGCCGGTCACCGTAGCTCGCCGCCGGCATGGCCATGTCGCTCTGCCGCGCGCGTAGCCATCTTGGCTGGGGGCCAGGAACGGCTCCATTCTGTGGCTTAGCATGTTCACCTGAGTGCCCCACGTATGCCCGTGCACTCGCTGTCGTTGGAAATAGCTCCGGTGAGCTTTGTCGCCGCTCCGCCGCACCGCCATGCCGCCACGGTCGCCGGCCAGTGCGCCGCCGTACCCCCGCCGCTCCATTAACTACCCTAATCAACTCACCGTGTCGAGAGGAGCCTGTAGGGCCAAGCCCCGACGCCGGAGACCTCGCCGTCGGCGAGATATCGCCGGTCAACCGTCGCGTCGCCGTCGGTCAGCGCGGGGACACTGTTCCCATTTTCTTTTTCTATTTCTAGGAAACAATTTAAATGCTATTTTCTTTGAAAAATCATAGTAATTCATGTATAACTCCAAAAATTCTAAAAATTTATTTGTATGATCTTTATGATGTTCTCTACCAAGAAAAAATATAAAATGCCAAATTTGAGTACTTTTTTGCATACGTTAAAATTAGCTCTTTTAATTGAAAAATGCATATTCTATGATTTTTAATAAATAAAATAATTGGCTTTTATTTCTGAAATTTATTTTGCCATCTAATTAGGCCAAGAGCTTTTCAATAAAATTTTGAGCTTAATTAGACAACTTTAATTTTATGCCCTTAATTTATGCTTTTAAATAATTAATTAATCCCTTTAATTAAGTTTGATCATTATCGGATTTGTTTGACCTTGGGATTGATTGATGACCTTGGGTCATTAACCTTAATGACCCTTGGCACTTTAATTAATTATTTGCGCTTACCTGGATCATGTCCTTAGGGCTTAATTAATGTTATTTCATGTGCTTAAATAACTTCATTAAAAGTGTAGTTAACCCTAATGAACTTAGTAAGTAAGCTTTGTTAGTTTGCAACTTTATCGTGAAGGAAAGTGGTACTCAAATCCTTAATCTGGTCATGCATTCATCGAGCATCATGTTTACTATTCCATCATGTTGACGCATATCATTCTATCGTATAGTTTTCGTTAACGGAGAGTTTAATGTTGTCGCACCAGATTCCAAGGAAGAGCAGATTCAGGAGTCAGGAGTTGATCCAGAGCTCAAGACCATCTACCCCGAATACCAAGGCAAGCCCCGGATACATTCAAACCCTTCCTTGATTTTATAAAAGTTTTAAAGCTTTAGTTTTGTTATACTGCATTAAGTAATAGGAGTTGAGTGAAAACCTACCAGTTGCATTACCTGTCTAGTATCTTAATCCTTGTTACCTATTTTTGGAAAATGCGTAGTTATGCTTATCCCTACTTAATTAGTAGGTTTTCAAAATGATAAAGAATGAAAAAGATGAGTTTGGCTTTACTTGTTGGAATCATGATAATAGTTAATAAATCGAGTCCGGACGGGTAACTTGCATTGGGAATGGAGTCCCTCTGTAGTGTTTTCGTCTGTTGATGCCCTAGGTCCCGTCCAATAGTGAACTGGTGATATCGAGAAACTAGAAAATCCACATGCATGAAGTAATATACAGTGGGCCAGAGTCCCTACGTATGTCATGGAGTGATATATAGTGGGCCAGAGTCCCCACATATATCATAGTGTGGTATGCTGTGGGTTTAAGTTCCCATATATATCGGTACACTGGGTCTTAGTGCCCACATGTATCATGTGGTGATATATGGCTGCGGTTGTTATCCCGGTATATCTGTGATCTGGTATGCATCGAAGTTAAAGTCTCCGGTATCCCAGTAATCTAGGTCCCAGCTGCGTATGAAAATGGATTTGAATCGTCGTTGCTTCTCAGAGAAGAAGACTCGATCAATGTTCATTATCATAGTAACAACTTGAATGATGTTTAAGGTTTAAGAATGAAGTTGGTTGGTAATCTTGATCTAGAGCAAGACAACTTTACTTTCTGTCAATGCTTTTCCGCAAAAAAATTCTTATCTCTGCAAGCCTTACCTTGTCCCTCTAGCTTGCATTTCCTAAGTCTTCACCCCTCTTTTTCGTCGGGTCAGTTTTGTTGAGTACTTCTGTACTCAGGGTTTGTTAAACCCTTGTTGCAGGTGAGAACCATGCGCATGATTGCTTTGCACCCTGTTGCATGACAGTTGTCGAGGAGAGTGATGACGAATAGGCTGTTTCGCTCTTGGGCAGGGCATGTCTTCAAGGTTTTGTAATAAGTTATATTGCTACTCCACTGCTCCTATGGTTGTAATAATTAAAAACATATGGTTTGTAAGTTTAAACTAAACGGTTTGTAAACTTATGTTATTGTAACTCTTCCGATGTTTACTTTGATGTATATTATTTATATAAAACTATTGTAATACTAAAATTTCTCTTTGTAATGATTGATCCTGCTCGGAGAATCATGGATAATTCAGGATTTACCCGACAGATCTTTTAAGTCTTATGGAACACATTCATGGTTATTTAGAGTCTGTTTAGACAATAATAATGCATATGGGCCATATGATTTAGGAGATTCTGCCACACTACCTGCTGAGAAAGAGGAGCTACCTTCGCAAGCTCTCTCTTATCTGGTGCAGAACCTTCTTTCCCATTAGAAAGTACTCCCTCCGTTTTAAATTATAATTCACTTTGACTTTTTTTAGTGCATGTATTTTGCTATGTATAGGTACATAACAAAATAAACTATAATTTAGAACGAAGGGAGTAGATACCTCAAACTAGTACGACTAGTCCTACAAAGCTAGCCCATGCATGCATGGTGAAGTTCTTGAATAGTCTCCGCTAGGTCAACTCGTCTAATAATCATTAATCAGCAATGGATCTTTCAAAAAAAATCAGCAATGGACCATTAATTATTTTACAACAAAATAACTAATGTATGTTAAAAATAATTACCAAAAAATATTTTACATAGGAGAAGGTGCTAAAAGTGGATGTTTACCGGGAACTCCAAATTAGCCATTACCCATTTATTTTGGAGCGTAAAAGTGGTCATATATCACGAGCTTCAAACTTCTGGTCCACATACCAAGGCGGGTTTTTGGACACTAAAAAAAGTATTACATAACTTATATTATATATATATATATTCCACTAAAAAACTTCTATATTATATATATATTGAACACTTTCAAGTTATAATCACATCTAAAAATATGGATATATATATAATGTTCAATTATGTGTTAAAAATTATGTTTATATTATGCACAGATAAAATTAGTACTATATGGAACACACTTTATTTTGTTAAAAGGAAAAAATGTATTATCTTAATATTGTGTCAATCAAAAGAGGGTCCACATTAAATCTTAAGGTCCAGAAATGACCACAGTAATTAGCGAAAATAAAATAAAAATTTCAATAGACATCCGCGTTGTACCATGTAATCTAAAAAAAAAATTCCACCACTATCATTATAAAAAAATAGTCCAATATATTGCCATTCCCATTCGCATTAGCTAATGAAGGTGTCACCGAAGAAAGGGAAAGGTGATTGACGCATGCGCTGATGCGCCGTTCGTGTGTTAAAAATAATTACCAATGATTATTTTACAAAGGAGCGGGTGCTAAAAGTGGATGTTTTCGAGGAACTCCAAATTATCCTTTACCCATTTATTCTGGAGTGTAAAAATGATCATATATCACGAGCTCCAAATTTCTGGTCCACATACCAAGGAAGATTTTCGGACACTAAAAAAAGTATAAAAACTTATATTACATATATTCCACTCAAAAAACTTATATATTATATATATGTTGAACACTTTCAAGTTATAATCAGACCTACAAATCTAAATATATATAATGTTCAATTATATGTTAACATTTATGTTTATATTATGTACACATAAAATTAGTTCTATATGGAACATTCTTTATTTTGTTAAAAATGAAAAAAATCTATTATCTTAATATCGTGTCAATCAAAAGCGGACCACAATAAAACTCAAGGCCTAGAAATTACCACAATAATTAGCAAAAATAAAATACAAATTTCAATAGACATCCAATAAATTGACCACCACTATCATTACAAAAAACATAGTCCAATATATTGCATTCCCATTCCCATTAGCTGATGAAGGCGTCAAGAAAGAGAAAGGTGATTGACGCATGCGCTGATGCGCCGCTCGTATGTTAAAAATAAATTACCAATAGTTATTTTCGAAAGAAGCAGCTATTTTTCGAAAGGAACATGTGCTAAAAGTGGATGTTTACCAGGAACTCGAAATTAGCCATTACCCATTCATTACCCATTTACTTTGGAGTGTAAAAGTGGTCGTGTATCAGGAACTCCAAATTTCTGGTCCACATACAAAGGCGGGTTTTTGGACACTAAAAAAAAATATAATTATCTATATTCCACTCAAAAAACTTATATATTATATATATGTTGAACACTTTCAAGTTATGGTCAGATCTACAAATCTAGCTATATATAATGTTCAATTTGTTAAAATTTGTTTTTATGTTATATACAAATAAAATTAGTATTATTATCTTAATATTGTGTCTATCAAAAGAGGGTCCACATTAAATCTCAAGACCTAGAAATTACCACAATAATTTAAGAAAATAAAATAAAAATTTCAATAGACATTCAATAAATTACCCACCACTATCTTTGCACAAAAGTAGTCCAATAGACCCGTTGCCATTCCCATTCCCATTAGCTGATGAAGGCGTCAAAGAAAGTTAAATGGGATTATTGACGCATTTGCTGATGCGCCGCTCGGCCATGCCATGTCAACCCGTCTAATATTCCACAATGGGCGTCACTGCTGTCGCCACACCGTTCCGTTCCATCCAGCAGAACATGAATACGCGGTCTGCGCCCTACCCATCTTCTCCCCCTTATAAAAAGGCTCACTCGCCGTCGGAGGCTACCTGCATCCCGGCGACAGCAGACCGACAGCCTGCTTGCTGCGCTTGCATCCAGCCATCCAAGATAGCTCGGGACCGGCCGGTGCGGAAGGAATCGACGCGGGGGGTGAGTCTTTTTACCTCCCCTCTCCTGGACCTGGACTGCCCGCCTCGATTCGACTCCAAGGGCAACGATTTCACTTGATGAGATTTCCCCTGCTTCTGTTAGAGCCGAGTCTTTCGATTTACTGACTGACTTGCCACGAATTCATCCTGCAGTTCGGTTCAAATGGCCGCTGAATCAGAGAACGGCAACTGCAGTGCTTGGGCAGCGAGAGATCCTTCTGGAGTTCTCTCACCATACAGCTTTAACCGCAGGTGGCTTCCCACCTCCTGATTTGGAGAAACGTTGTATCATTTTTATCACTCTGAATAATACCGTCTTCTTGCTATGCTAGACTATTTTTGTGGGGGATTTCAATGTGTTTCATACCTGTTTTCATATGAGCATATCTAGTGTGCAATGGAACAAGTAGAGCAGCTCTTTCTGTTCGTGGTCTGTCAAACTGAATATGAAGTTAATGCTTACTATGGGGCATTGGAAATTGGATGAACATTTTAGGTCTGATGATATTCAGAAATCTGATTGCAAATAGCAACATGGTTGTCTTTTTGTTCAGCAGCTTATTGGTTTACGTCTTCTTATGAGAGCTACTATGTTTATACTATTTTTCAGAGAAGTGCAAAGCAGCGATGTTGCGCTGAAGATCTTATACTGTGGAGTCTGTTATGCTGACGTTATCTGGACACGGAATATGCACCATGATTCAAAATATCCTGTGGTTCCAGGGTAAGTGTTTTCAGATCAATACATTTTTTTTTGACAACATTCAGTTCAATACGTTGAATCCCTCTAGAGGAAACAGAACATCATAGTCAGGAGTGCTGATTAAGTGATACCCATTGCCCACTGCCCATTTGTCAATGATATTATTCATTGGTGCAGGCATGAGATAGCTGGAGTTGTAACTCAGGTTGGTGCAGATGTCAAAGGCTTTAAAGTGGGTGACCGTGTAGGTGTTGGAACATATGTGAACTCATGCCGAGATTGTGAGAACTGCAATAGCTCTCTAGAGAACCACTGTCCAAAAGGAGTTTTAACTTTCAATGCAATTGATACAGATGAAACTGTCACAAAGGGTGGTTACTCCACTCACATTGTAGTCCATGAAAGGTATGACCATACCATTTTACTTGGCTGTTCAAACAAGATTTTTTTATTGATAAAAACTATTGTAGGGATGAAAACAGGTTCCATTGTATTTTGTTCCACTTTAATCTCTTTTGCCTATTTGATCACACTGTGTCCTATTCAAGATGCTATGTAGTTTCTTATGAGAGCGGGCAAAATTTGGGTCATTGTTGTCCATTCATTTTTATCAAAATCAATACATCATGAAAGAAAATCATATATATACATCCATATAAGTCACCATTGACACCATGATGCTGGTTCAATACAACTTCTCAGATAAGGAATCACATTTTCTGTTGATTATTGTGAACTTTAGGTATTGCTTCCAAATACCTGATGGCTACCCTTTGGCAAAGGCAGCACCTCTTCTATGTGCTGGAATAACTGTGTATACTCCAATGATGCGACACAACATGAACCAACCCGGAAAGTCACTTGGGGTCATTGGACTTGGTGGTCTGGGTCACATGGCTGTGAAATTTGGTAAAGCATTTGGTCTTAAGGTCACAGTTTTCAGTACAAGTGAATCAAAGAGAGATGAAGCCATCAACATCCTTGGAGCCGATAATTTTGTTATATCATCAGACACAGAGCAGATGGAGGTACTGCCCAGGCACCATGTACATATGTTCCAAAACATGAGATGTTTTATTTCATTCCTAAGTCAAAAAACAAAAATCTATCTTTGACCTAGTCTATAGAAAAATGCACTAGTATCTACAACAGAAAAATCTATTCCGTTGAATCTACTGTGGAATGTGTCCTGGTAGTGCATTTATTTGGTACTGTAGATGTCAATATATTTTTCTATAAACTTGGTCAAAGCTAGAGATAATTGACTTAGGATAAAACTAAAACATCATACATTTGAAAGGGAGGGAATATACCACGTTAGCCTTCTTGATAATGACACCATCTTTTATTGGGGTCTGTTTCCTTATTTTATTGCCAAAGATACAAGCACATCAGATTAGTTTCACATGGAAGGAACAGACAGCAGATCACTGCCTTTCTCATTATTTTGCTACTTGACTTTGAAGTTCCAGGCAGCCAGTTCTGTATATGACATTGGATACTTTCCTATGCTGAGAATAAAGATATATTGCTAAGTGATGTTTGTTCTGCTTATTAACCTGAAAACTGATTGTGAATATATGATCTCTTACTTTGCAGTCCCTGAAAAACTCCCTGAACTTCATAGTTGACACTGCTTCTGGTGATCATCCATTTGATCCATATCTCTCTCTCCTTAAGGTTGGTGGTGTGATGGCAATAGTGTGCTTTCCAAGTGAGATCAAAATACATCCTGCAAGCCTTAATCTGGGTAATTCTCTGTTCTGACACTTTGTAGTACTAAAAAGACGTGGTATTAGAAGCTAAATTATTCAGCTTTTATATGCTCAAAAAAAAATTATTCAGCTTTAACCTGAACTGTTTTTGTAGGTGCACGGACCTTGTCTGGTAGTATTGTTGGAGGTACAAGAGATATTCAAGAAATGATTAACTTCTCTGCAGCAAAGAAAATCTATCCAGAGATTGAGATCATTAAGATAGATTATATCAATGAGGCTCTCGCGAGGCTTGTTAATCGAGATGTGAAATACCGCTTTGTGATTGACATCGAGAACTCTTTCAAGTAGCTAGCATGATGGTTTACATGCTCTCAGTTTTTTTGTTAATATACTAGAGCAAACGCAGATGTAAAAGTCATGTCAAATAAACTTGATGTAATGCTGCAGGGCATTTATGATGCTAGCTAAAACCCTGTGGCATGGGCGTCAGTTAGTAAGTGTAACACATCCATAATTCGACAGCAAGGGGAAGCAAGTATATTGTGACGATGAAGTCGCTCTTTGAATATTGCACTACGTCGATGCGTCCCTGAATATCTCCTAGTGGTTTTGCAGTGTTCCCTGACAAATGATAGCATGCTAGTCTGTCCGTAATGCCTAAATCAGCAGTTGTGCTCTTTTGCACGCAATAGTTTGAGCTGAATACACTCCTGTCAAAAAAAAAAGAAAAAATAACTTACACAAATCCTACAGTAGAAATGATCCCGCTCCCATATTCCCATTTCCATTAGCTGAAGGCTGAAGGCGTCAAAGAAAGGGAAAGGCGATTGACGCATGCGCGGCTCTTGCCAGCCCGTGCAATTAGAGCGATGAACTCATGGCTGGCGAGAAGCCCCGTAAGCCTGGTCCGCGGCGTCGCTGCTGTCGGCAGCACCCTCTCCAATCCGATCCTATTATAACACGCTCACTCGCCGTCGGCCGCTACCTCTGCCTGCATCCCGGCGACACCCGATAGCCTGGTTGCCGCGCTTGCATCGAGGAGAGTTCGCGGGTGAGTCTTTCTTCACCCCACCCCCCCCACCAAAAAACCAATCAATTCCCCTGCTTCTCTCAAAGCCGATTGTTTCAATTTATACTGACTTGGCACTAATTCATTCTGCAGTCTAGTTCAAATGGCTTCTGAATCAGAGCATGGCAACTGCAATGCTTGGGCAGCGAGATATCCTTCTGGAGTTCTCTCACCATACAGCTTTAACCGCAGGTGGCTTCCCCCGTCCTGATTTGGTGAAAAGTTGCATCATTTTTATCAGTCTGAATACTTTCTTCTTGCTATGCTAGACGCCTAGACCTATTTCTTTGGGATATTTATGGACCATATTGTTTCCATGCCTTTTTATGTTTGGTTTTCAGTGTATCCCACAGCTGTTCTCAAATGAACATGTCTAGTGTAGAGCAGGTAGTGCAGCTATTTCTGCCCGTGGGCTGTCAAACTAAATCATGAAATTGATGCTTACTATGGGGGCATTCGCTTATTGGTTTCACTTTCATAACGTCCTCTTATGGGAGCTACTATGTGTGTAATAATTTTCAGAGCAGTGCAGAGCAGCGATGTTGCGCTGAAGATCATGTACTGTGGAGTCTGTCATGGTGACGTTGGTTGGACACGGAACATGCTCAATGATTCAATATATCCTTTGGTTCCTGGGTAAGTGCGTTTTCAGATCAATGCATTGAATCCCACAGAGTAAACAGAACATCATATTTGTCAATGGTATTAATCTGTGAAGGCATGAGATAGCTGGAGTTGTAACTCAGGTTGGTGCAGATGTCAAAGGTTTTAAAGTGGGTGACCATGTAGGTGTTGGAACATATGTGAACTCATGCCGAGATTGTGAGAACTGCAATAGCTCTCTAGAGAACCACTGTCCAAAACGAGTTTTTACATTCAATGGCGTTGATACAGATGGAACTGTCACAAAAGGGGGTTACTCCACTCACATTGTAGTCCATGAAAGGTATGCCAGTACCATTTTAATTGGCAGTTCAAATAAGATTTTTTATATTGATAAAAACTAGTTTTAGGGATGAAAACAGGTTCTGTTGTATTTTGTTCCACTGTAATTTCATTGGCCTATTTGATCATACTGTGTCATATTGAAGATGCTACGTAGTTTCTTTTGAGAGGGTAAAATTTGGGTCATTGTTGTCCTTCAGTTTTCATCATAATCAATACATAATGAAAGAATAATATATAGGTCCATATGTGTCATATTGACACCTTGATGCTGGTTGAATACAACTTCTCAGATAAGGAATCACATTTTCTGTTACTTAATTTGAACTTTAGGTATTGCTTCCAAATACCCGATGGCTACCCTTTGGCAAAGGCAGCACCTCTTCTGTGTGCTGGAATAACTGCATATACTCCTATGATGCGACACAACATGAACCAACCTGGAAAGTCACTTGGGGTCATTGGACTCGGTGGTCTGGGTCACATGGCAGTGAAATTTGGTAAAGCGTTTGGTCTTAAGGTCACAGTTTTGAGTACAAGTGAATCAAAGAGACATGAAGCCATAAGCCTCCTTGGAGCAGATAATTTTGTTATATCATCAGACACACAACAGATGGAGGTACTGTCCTAGATATTGCATAATCTCAACATACCGGCACCATATACTTCATCTGTTCCAAAACATGAGACATTTTATTTCTGTCCAAAGTACAAAAAACTCTCGTTGGCCTTGTTTATTGAAAGCTTCACTAGTATCTACAACAGTGTCAACACATTTTTCTATAAACTTGGTCAAAGCCAGAGCCTAAAAAGGATGAAAGGGGGTAAAGCAATGGGCCCGGATGGTATTCCAATCAAGGTGTGGAGATGTCTCGGGGATATAGCTATAGTATGGCTAACCAAGGTGTTCAACAATATTTTCCGATCGAACAAGATGCCTGAGGAGTGGAGAAGAAGCATATTGGTACCAATCTACAAGAACAAGGGAGACATCCAAAGTTGTACTAATTATCGGGGAATCAAGTTGATGAGCCACACCATGAAGCTATGGGAGAGAGTCATAGAGCGTCGCTTGCGAGGAACAACGCGGATATCCATGAACCAATTTGGTTTCATGCCTGGAAGGTCAACCATAGAAGCAATCTTCTTAATAAGACAAGTTATGGAGCGGTTTAGAGAACAGAAGAAGGACCTACACATGGTTTTTATTGATTTGGAGAAGGCTTACGATAAGATACCAATGAATGTTATGTGGTGGGCTTTGGACAAGCATAAAGTCCTAGCAAAGCATGTTACCCTCATCAAGGACATGTATAACAATGTTGTAACTAGTGTTCGAACAAATAATGGTAACACAGATTACTTCCCGATTAAGATTGGGCTTCATCAAGGGTCTGCCTTGAGCCCATACCTCTTTGCCTTAGTAATGGATGAGGTTACAAGGGACATCCAAGGGGATATCCCTTGGTGTATGCTGTTCGCCGATGATGTAGTGTTAGTTGATGAAAGCCGAGCGGGGATAAATAGGAAACTAGAGTTGTAGCGGCAGACCCTTGAGTCTAAAGGTTTTAGAGTAAGCAGAACTAAAACCGAATACATGAGATGCGACTTTGGCACTGCTGCATAGGAGGAGGGAGACGTGAGTCTGGGAGGTCAAGTAGTGCCTAAGAAAGATACCTTTCGGTATCTGGGATCGATGCTACAGAGGGATGGAGATATTGATACGGACGTCAGCCATAGAATTCAAGCTGGGTGGATAAAGTGGCGCCAAGCTTCTGGCATTCTCTGTGACAAGAGGATACCACAAAAGCTAAAAGGCAAGTTTTATAGAACAACGATTAGACCCGCTATGCTGTACGGAGCAGAATGCTGGCCCACAAAGAGAAGACATGTTCAACAACTGAGTGTTTCAGAAATGCGTATGTTGCGTTGGATTTGTGGTCACACGAGGATGGACTGAGTGCGGAATGATGATATTCATGATCGCCTAGGGATAGCACCTATCGAAGAGAAGCTTGTCCAGCATCGGTTGAGGTGGTTTGGCCATGTCCAAAGGAGACCTCCAGAGGCACCAGTGCATTATGGAGTTCTAAGTCAAGATAATAATGTGAGGAGAGGCAGAGGAATGCCAAAGTTGACATGGGAGGAGGCAATAAAAAGAGATTTGAAAGAATGGGATATACCTAGAGATCTGTGTCTGAATAGGAGTGCTTAGAAATTGGCTATCGATGTGCCTAAACCGTGACCGAGGGTGGTTTGTTGGGTCTCAAATCTAGTCTACCCCAACTTGCTTGGGACTGACAGGCTTGGTGGTTGTTGGTTGTGGTTGTTGTAGGACAAAACTAAAACATCATACATTTTAAAAGGGAGGGAATATACCACATTTGCCTTCTTCATAATATGACACCATCTTTCGGTGGGCTTCTTTTTGTTTCTTTATTTTATTGCCAAATACACAAGCACATCACATTGTTTTCACATGGAAGGTACATATCGGAGATCACTGTCTTTCTTATTAGTTTTCTACTTGACTTTAAAAGTCCAGGCAGCCAGTTCTGTATATGACATTGGATACTTTTCTATGCTGAGAATAGAAAAATGTTGCTAAGTGATGTTTGTTCTGCTTAACCTGAAAACTGATCGTGAATATATGATGTCTTGCTTTTGCAGTCCCTGAAAAACTCCCTGCACTTCATAGTTGACACCGCTTCTGGTGACCATCCTCTTGATCCATATCTGTCTCTCCTTAAGGTTGGTGGTGTGATGACAATAGTGTGCTTTCCACGTGAGATCAAAATACATCCTGCAAGCCTTAATCTTGGTAATTCTCTGTTCTGACACTGTACTAAAAAGAAACGTGGTAATGGAAGCTAAATTATTCAGATTTAACCTGAACTATTTTTTTAGGTGCACGGACCTTGTCTGGTAGTGTTACTGGAGGTACAAAAGACATCCAAGAAATGGTTAACTTTTGTGCAGCGAACAAAATCTATCCAGAGATTGAGATCATTAAGATAGATTATATCAATGAGGCTTTCATGAGGCTTGTTAGTCGAGATGTGAAATACCGCTTTGTAATCGACATCGAGAACTCTTTTAAGTAGCATGCTGGTTTACATGCTCTCATTCTTTCTGTTAATATACTAGAGCAAACACAGATGTGAAAGTCTCATGTCAAATAAGCTTGTTGTAATGCTGCCGCGCATTCACGATGCTAGTTGAAACCCTGTGGCATATGTGTCAAATAGCAAATGTAAACATCCATAATTGGACAGCAAGTTGAAATAAGTATATTATGATGATATGAAGTTGCTGATCGAATAAGGCATCATGTCCAATGTGTTCCACAATATTTCCTAGTTTTGCAGCGTGCTCTGACAAATAATAGCATACTAATCTGCTTGTAATGCTTAAATCAGCAGTGGTGCACTTTTACATGCAGCCGTTTGAGTTCACACTCCTGTCCAAGACTACCAATTTACACAAATCTTTTACAGTATAAATGAATCAGAATTATCAGACTGGTACTAGTATATGTGGAGTATGTTGGAAATTAAATGATCATGGAAAATTGGAACCGGCCTCTGTATTTAATGCAGCATATCCAAGCACAAACAAAATAGAATTAGGCTCTATTCATTACCGAGTTGATTAAAATGTTCGCAAAGGCTGATACATGGGGTGTGTTGAGCTCATCATATTAATTTGAAAGCTTAAGGACAACTTTTTAGCACACATGTTTGCGGTAGTGAGGATGTGTTTATTTTGAGGATAAGATTGGATGAAAATAGACGAGGATTCATAATTACAGCGATATGGAGATTAGGTGGATGGGATGAGCCATTTTTTTTGTTTGATTAGGTGGATGTGCCTGTTTAGTTTGTTACTACGTTTTAGTGTCCTAACTCCTAAGAGCACATATAATAGAGGCATTCACGCAGCTCGATCTCGCCATACGGCTTCCTTGCTCTTCTCTGTCCTCTGATACATAATTTTTTTTTGAACGGTAAGTTGTCTGGTTGTTAAGGTTTACTGCAATACTGCAAGTAAATATAATTCAGAAATCAGAATTACTATATGACCGCCCATGCGTTACCACGGGACAGTAATTTAATCGACTGTCATGTATCAAAGAAACCTTCTTTGTAGAAAACCAACACCAGATGAGATGCATAGAACTATTGGATTTAATCCATTGATGCAAACATGATTAAGGGCTAAAGGATAAAACCCACGCACATCCTGGCACTGCCGGCACACAGCTACACGTCCAGCATGGGTCTTGTGTATGTGCCTAAAATCCGAGATAATACAACAAAGAATAACATGATATATGAAAAAGTAGCTAATGTTCTGTGCATAAACGTCTAGCAGTGCCAACATGTCACTTATCACATTTGCGAAGGAAGCAACATTGCCCTCACATAGTTACACCTGATCATCGATTACGTTCTAGTAATCGAGGGGGCACATCAAGTTTTAATTCTCAGGTACAACTCCCATTCTCACCGCTAATATCCACACGAGAAAAATGCTCACTACACTCGAGACGTCCTACACTTAGAATCCATACGAGGCAGGTGAATCCTGCAGCAATGTCACTCTATCCAAGGCAGCCGTTGACAAACAACTGGCACATCGCAGCACCACGTGGGAACTAAATGCTCTACCCCTTCACTCTATTCTCAGGTGAAGTAACAATGGAGGCCAGCTTTGGCTGGTTGGGGTTTTTGAATTTGCCGTGTGAGATCACAACGGCATGAAGGATTTATATCAACAACTTGAACCTGCATCAAGACTGAGACTGGGTTACATTGTTGCCCTCAGTTACCAGATAGTATACAATAATAATGCAAATACTAAAAGCCAAGAGAGCAATTTGACTGTGTGCAAATCAGCAGAAGATCATTCTGTTTCTTCTCTAATAAAATGAATCATTCATCAAAAGATCCTCAACTCAAGGCCCATATATACAAATATCCTCAATTGTAGTATATCTGAAGTCTGATTTTTCTTTGGGAGCAATGTGTCAACAATATATCAATATGATCCATGATGATGGCAATATTGACTACATTAAGCATCTTACTTAAGTCTAACTTAATGATTAGAATACAAATCATAAGGTGATATTATCAATAAGCCCTGAAGCCCCTAAAAAAAGGTGTTCTACTTCCCAATGCTAAATACTGATGATTCAAGAGAAAAACTGAATGATGAAAAGGAGGAAAACTGCTTTGTAAAAGTTTTTTCAAGAACAAGCCTGAAAGTATAGCTGTGCTAGGTGGGTGTTTCCTTGTATTAAACTACAATTTCATTTTACAAGAAGCCAAATGATAATATTTCAGTATTAATCATTCATTTTGGTGCAAAGATGCAGTACTAAAAAGGTAGGCGGTATTGTATAATATTTTTGAGTCATATTGAAACTAATTGGTCACTTACCACTGCTAAGCGACAATCTACAACACAGTTGCAATGTTGCTGATGTCTCTGCTTTCTTGGAGTCTACCAAACAATGGGCCACAATCACAAATGTACCACCCTAGAGGTAGTTGGACATCAGTTGCATGGATTGGATCAAAATCGATCAACTCAGTGAATCCAGGCCTGGACATGACAGATATAGCCTGCAAAAATACAGTGAAATGCTGATTGGGACGAGCAAGATCAATTCGATAAGCAAAAGTATTCCGGTTTACTTAGCAACTGGCACCACCTACAAAGAAGATAATGAACACCCAAGAAATTTCTGGATTGTATTACCTGACCCATGCCCCCAGACTGCTCCAATGTGGAGCTCAGACAGACAAGTTAATTGAGCAACTTCTTCTTTCTGCATGTTTCAAATAAGCAGCAAAGTGAATTTATCTGCAGTCCAATGTAACATGCAATATTCTTCATGAATTTATTTTTCTAAGCATGCAAGTATAGCATGTACCTCAAAATGTTAGTGTCATCTGGTTGCTTGACAGAATAAAGCAGTATACTAAAATATGGCAAGGTCGGATTGAAGATAACGGAAATACCTCAAGATAAAGTAACATGAAGTATCATGGTCACTACATGTGGGAGCCAGAAATTTAAAATAACAATATATGTTATGCAGAAACCATCATAACCCACTCCACAAGTTATGTAAGCCCCTGAATAAACTGTTTTGAGGTCACCATGTGCAACGAATTAGCACCACAATCATACTTGGTCAGTGATAATAAAAAATTACCAATAACCATGTCATACACATGATCAAATTGGAATCTATTTATTTTGTTTAGCATCTTGTCAATTGAAAACTATATTAAAAAGAGCAAATAGCAACTGATGGACCGCACCAATTTCAGAGTGTAGGGAAACACCGCTCACCCTAATCAGGGGGGGTGACCTTCATTATATAGCCTAATTGGCTAGGGTTACAATGTGTACAGGGCCAATGGGCCATTACGCCCAATATGGGCCGTATGTTACTATTACATTCTAACACCCTCCCTCAGTCTAAGCGGGAGTGTCACGGACACAAAGACTGGACCTAAAGTCAGTAAACAACTGTACAGGTAACCCTTTTGTCATGATGTCCGCGAACTGATGAGACGATGGGACGTGGAGCACCCGGACCTGTCCCAAGGTTACTTTGTCACGAACAAAGTGAATGTCTATCTCAATGTGCTTTGTGCGACGATGATGAATCGAGTTGGCAGTCATGTAGATGGCGCTGACGTTGTCACAGTAGACGATCGTTGCCGAAGAGATGGGTGCATGAAGCTCCTGAAGTAGCTGACGAAGCCAACAAGTCTCAGCCACAGCGTGCGCAACAACACGATACTCAGCATCCGCACTCGAACGAGAAACCGTAGTTTGTTGTTTGGAGGACCAGGAGACTAAGTTGTCACCGAGGAAGACGCAGTAGCCCGAAGTGGAGTGCCGAGAGTCCAGACAGCCAGCCCAATCAGCATCGGAGTAAGGGGTCAAACTGTCGATGCCGCCAACACCAATGTGAAGCCCGGTGGACAGAGTTCCCTTCACATACCGCAGGACACGCTTGAGCATCGCCAGATGAGGCTCGCGCGGGTCGTGCATAAAGAGACACACTTGTTGAACGGCGTAGGCTAGGTCCGGACGAGTCAACGTGAGGTACTGGAAAGCACCAGCGAGGCTGCGGTACTGGGTAGCATCCTCCAGCGGAGCGCCATCCGTAGCTGAGAGCTTGGCTCGAATGTCCACAGGAGTCGCTGTAGAGTGACACTCGGCCATGTCGGCGCGCTGAAGCAGATCCACAGCGTACTGGCGCTGAGAGAGGAAGAGACCGCCGGAAGACCGTGTGACAGAGATCCCGAGGAAGTGATGGAGCGCCCCGAGATCGGTCATGGCGAACTCGGAGTGAAGAAGCCTGGTGATGCGCTGAAGCAGTGCGGGCGACGATGCGGTCAAGATGATGTCGTCGACGTAGAGCAACAAGTAGGCGATGTCGGCGCCCTCTTTGTAAACAAAGAGAGACGTGTCGGAGATCGAAGCAGTGAAGCCGGACTGCTGGACGAAGCTGGCAAACCGCTGGTACCAAGCCCTGGGCGCCTGCTTGAGTCCATACAAGGACTTTTGCAGGAGACAGACATGGTCGGGAGCGGCCGAGTCGACGAAGCCGGGCGGCTGCTGGTAGTAGACCGTCTCATTCAGGTGACCGTGAAGAAAGGCGTTCTTCACGTCAAGCTGATGAATCGGCCAGGAGGAAGAAGTGGCGATGCTGAGGACGACGCGGATGGTGGACGGTTTGACAACCGGGCTGAACGTCTCGTCGTAGTCGATGCCGTACTGCTGCGAAAAACCACGAACAACCCACCGGGCTTTGTGACGAGCGAGAGAGCCATCAGCATGATACTTGTGCTTGAAGACCCACTTGCCGGTGATGACATTGGCACGCGGCGGCTGGGGCACAAGGCGCCAAGTGCCATTGTCGATGAGCGCCTTGTATTCTTCGGTCATGGCCGCCCGCCAATTAGGATCGGCCATGGCGGCACGAGAGTTGGCGGGCAGCGGGGAAGCCTGCATCGAGGACGCCGCAGTGAAGCCGTAGCGCTGGATTGGCGGCGGTAACGACCCTGTCTGGGAACGAGTCTCCCGGGAGGGAGGATCCTGGACCGGTGGCACCACCGCCGGTGCTGCCGCCAGTGTCGGCTCCGGAGGAGTAGCAGCTGGCGGTGGCAGTGCCGGACAACGACGAGTATAGACACGAAGAGGCCGCGGTGCAGCCGGTGCAGCGGCTGCAGGTGCAGTGGCTCCGGTTGCTGGGGCGGTCTGCACGGGCGCCGGAGAGCCGGCTGCGGGAGCCGGTCGATCTTGAGACAGCCGGCGAGCAGCGCCATGCTACAAGATGGCCGGGTCCAGCCCGACGGGGTCGCCACCATCCTCCAAGGGCGACGGTGCCCCAACGTCCGAGGTGGACGGAGGAGGCGCGGGTAGTATGTCCTGTAACAAAAAATCAAAGGAATCCGAGTGGGGCTTGGAGGCCGCAAACGGAAAGTGAGTCTCATCAAAAACGACGTGTCGCGAGATGATGATCTTGCGAGTGGAGAGGTCAAGACACCGGTAGCCCTTCTGAGAAGGAGGGTAACCGAGGAAGACACACGCCGCGGAACGAGGAGATAATTTGTGGCGAGTCGTGGCACTAAGGTTTGGGTAGCATAAGAAACCAAAAACTCGAAGGATGGAGTAGTCTGGCATCTTGCGATGGAGAAGGTGATATGGGATACCGTTATTTATGGACGAGGATGGCCGCCGGTTGAGATGGTTTGGCCATGTCCAACGGAGGCCTCCTGAGGCACCGGTGCGTAGTGGGGTTCTAAAGCGGGTCGATAATGTATAGAGAGGTAGAGGTCGACCTAAACTGACTTGGGACGAGTCGGTTAAGAGAGACCTTAAGGAGTGAAATATCCCTAAGGATTTAGCTATGGATAGGAGCGCTTGGAGACTAACAATTAACGTGCCTGAACCGTAATCTTTTTCTTGTACCATTTATGTGTTCTTTGTTTTCATGCCTCTTTTGGGTTTCATCTCTAGCCTACCCCAACTTGCTTGGGACAAAAGGCTATGTTGTTGTTGTTGTTGTTGATGGCCGCTGGTTGATCAGAAACACAGCGGTGGAGAGAGCCTCGACCGAATAGGAAGGAGGCATGGCGGCATGAATCAGAAGTGTGCGAACAACATTGTTCAAGGTGCGAAGCATGTGCTCAGCTTTGCCATTCTGAGCGGATGTGTAGGGGCATGAGGTACGGAGGAGGATGCCGCGGCTAGCCAAGAAGGCGGCGGTGGCATTGTTGATGAACTCGGTCCCGTTATCTGCCTGAAAACAGTGTACAGGAAGACAGAACTTCGTGTGAGCGTAAGCAACAAATTGAACAATGTGGTCATGAACTTCGGATTTATGACGAAGAGGAAACATCCAACAGTAATGTGTATAATCATCAACTATCACAAGATAAAATTTATAGCCAGAAATACTCGAAATTGGAGAGGTCCAAACATCACAATGAACAAGTTCAAAGGGTGCTGATGTACTAGAAACTGAACTAGCAAATGGCAGCCTAGCATGTTTGCCAAGCTGGCAGGCATGGCAAAGGCGGCGAGCTGCTTTATTACACTGGATAGCTGAAAGCTTATGTAGAGTGTTGACGATGGCGGGTGCTGGATGACCAAGGCGAGAGTGCCACAACTCCGGGGAGACGACGGCGACATGACAGCGAGGAGGCATGTGTGGAATGGTGTAGAGATCCCCGTTGCTATTGCACCGAAGGAGAACCGTCTTGGTCTGGAGATCCTTAACAGAAAAACCAGAGACGTCAAACTCAATTGAACAATTATTGTCGCGAGTAAACTGTCGAACAGATAACAGGTTGCGAGTGAGCAGTGGGGCGACAAGAACGTTGTCAAGATGGAAGGAACGATCAGCTAATTGTAAAAGAGAAGTGCCACGGCTATGAACAGGAATAGATTGACCGTTACCGACCGTAATAGAGGACGGTGGTGACGGGAGACGGGAGAGAAGTATACCGTCGTTGGAGGGCATGTGGGATGTCGCTCCGCTGTCCATGATCCAGGGATCAGCCCCCTGAACCGCCATCTGATTGAGGGCGGCGATCAGGCTGGTCGGGTTCCAAACTCCTGGAGGCCCGTACGCCGGGGGCCCGGTGGAGTACTGGGGTGGCGCGAAGGCCGTGTGCGCCTGTGGTGGAGGCGCGGGGGGCGCACGCCACTGCTGGGCGGGTGGCGCGCCCCACTGCTGCTGCGGAGGAGCCCACGGGCCGGCCCAAGGGTTGTAACAGACCCAGGGGCCAGCCGGCTGAGGAGCCTGACGGGCACCACCCTGCGAGGGGCCATGCTGCTGGTTGCGCCCACCGCCGTTGCTGCTGCCACCGCTGCCGTTGCCGCCACGCCCACCTTTGCTTTTGCCCCCTTGCCTTTGTCACCGCCTCCACGGTTGGAGGTTGCAGAAGAGATGGACCGGCAGGAAGGCGACGTGCAAGAAGAGGTGGTACTGGCTGCAAGGGCTGAGGCAGAGGACTCCTTGCCCTCGGCGCCAAGACGAAGTTCCTTGACGCGGAGCATGTTGGTGACGGACCGGAAGTCGGGAAGCGGCGACGTGTTGGTGATGATGTCGGCGGTGGTGGCGAAGCGTGGGTTGATGCCGCGCAGGAGATTGAGCACAAGCTGCGCGTTGGAGATGGGATGCCTGACCTCCCGGAGGGCATCAGCGGTGTGCTTCATCTTCTGGGCGTGGGCGTCGACGGAGAGGTCGCCCTGGGACATGTGGTGGAACTCCTGCCCGAGGACGATAGCGCGAGGCTCCTTGTTGGCCTGGAACAGGGCCTCGATGGAGACGTAGAGGCCACGCGCATCGTGATCGACATCTTCCATGGCGAGGTCGAGGACGGGGTCGTTGACAGAGCCGTGCATCCAGCCACGGATGTAGGCGTCGGGCTGAGACCATGTGGGGTCAGCCGGACGCGCGGCCTGCGTGCCATCAATGTGGCCGAGCAGCCCATACTTGGCGCAGAGGGCGGTGAAGAACGCCTTCCACTTGGAGTAGTTGGGGCGCTCGAGGCTGAGGACGATCGGGACGTGCTGCTTTACGTTGACGGCGGCGTAGGCGGCAAAGATGGGAGGAGCAAGGACTCCCCCCATAGCGCCGGAAGACTCCGAGCTGTGGACGCCGGATGTGGCAGAGGCAGTGGACGGAGTCGTCATGGCGACGGCGCGGCCTGGGAGGAGATGTGCGGCGTCCTGGTGATGCGGCGGCGACCTCCCTCGGTGTCCTGGCGGCGCGGGTAGGGAGACGGAGGGAGAAGGATGCGGCGGCGGCCTCCCTCAGTGCCCTGGCGGCGCGGGAGGTGCGAGCGGCGGCGGCCTGCGACGCGAGCGGGTGCAAGCGAGCGGCGGCGGCCTCCTCCGCGGACGGTGCGGGGCGGAGCAGCGCAAGCGGCGGCGGCCCTCTGCGCGAGCGGGTGCACGCTAGCAGCGGCGGCCTCCTCCGCGGACGATGCGGACGAGCACCAGCGGCGGCTTCCTCCGCAATGGAGGAAGGGAGCGGCGGCGGAGGCTGGGAGGCAGCGCGTGAGCTGTGGAGGTGGAGCGGCGGCGCACGGCCTAGGGAAGGACGCACGGTAAGGCGGAAGCAGGGAAGGAAACCCAGAATCAGGGCCCCTAGACTCGTGATACCATGTAGGGAAACACCGCTCACCCTAATCAGGGGGGTGACCTTCATTATATAGCCTAATTGGCTAGGGTTACAATGTGTACAGGGCCAATGGGCCATTACGCCCAATATGGGCCGTATGTTACTATTACATTCTAACAGATAGCACATCATTGAGTTGTGTCAATTTGATAACATAGCTAAGTGTGACAACAGAGATTGAGATCACCCAATGCGCTCCCTGAATAGAGTGTGGCAAAAATGGTAATGCTTGTGAATTGTAATGACTGAACATATATCCAATTGAGAGCATATCACTGAATGCGTAGAGAAAATATTGGTAGCCCTATGACTAAAGAAGACAATGTGCCACCTGTAAAAGAAAAATCTCAAAGAAATCAGTAGATTATATTTGCAAGAGCCACGACAAATTAATGCTAGCCTTCATAGCTAGGTTTCAAATTGCACATCCAAACAATCTTGTAATTGTTGTCTACCAATCCTACCTGTCCTAATTAATCTGAGCAATTCCTCAAAATAAATGATAAGGAAAGAAGTTTTTGGTAGAAACCTTGTGACAAACAGATTGCAGGTGTTCTCCATGGACATGTCCTTGCAGGTATGGAGGTGGAGTGAGCGGAAGCAGAGGGAGCCGCCAAATTTGAATTCAAGGCCAAAGCGCAAAGGTTGCATCTTCAACACCAGCTCTAGGATGTTCCATACCGGCAGTCTGCCCTTCCTGCGCCATGGCTGAATATCCCCACGGTATTACTCATATGATCCTGATCCCCATTCAGTTGGCGGAGCTCGAACAGAAATTTAGGTGGGGGCGCATCGCAAACACAACTTTTTAATGACATCGCAAGGATGCACATCAACAGCTAATCTATAGCACATTCAAACATTGACCGATGATCAATGATGGCACCTCCGCTTGCTCCCTCTCGCTCCCCTTCAGCTTCTTCCCGGCCACGCCCACGCCCATGCACACGCCCGTGGCCAGCACCCATCAAATCCTACCCCATCAGAGCAGCCTGCCTGCTTGGCTGCGCCGCTGTTGCCAGCGGGTGCCGCGCAGCTCGGGGCCGGTCGGCAGGGGCAGCTACAGCGAGCGGCGCGGGGTGGGCTGGGCCTGGGGCGGCGCGCGGAGCTCCGACCTCCGACTTTGGCGCTGTGCGCCGGCGGGCAGCGGACGGCGGACGCGAACGGGACCGGGAGGAGCGCGACTGGGAATTAGAGGGTTTGAGTACACTTCCACTTGGGCCGGCTGCTGAGCTTAAATTGGGCCTATTTTCCTTTCCTCCCCATTTTCCTGGGCCTAAGCTGCCGCTCTCGTCGCTGCAGACGCCGGACGCCGCCGCTCCATGGCTGGGCGCCTGGCCGGCCGGAAGGGAGGAAGACATGGGGGTACTAGTGCTACTCCGGCGGTTGGTGCCTATGCTCATTCCTATTAGCCGAAGCCTGATGAAGGAGTCAAAGAAAGCGAGAGGGGATTGACGCATGCCCAGGCCAGCGCGTGCAATCAGCGATGGACTCATGGCCGGCGAGAAGCCCCGTAACTCCGTAAGCCAGGTCCGCGACGTCACTGCTGTCGGCATCCTCTCCAATCCAATCCATCCAGCGGTCAGCGGAAGTTCTTCCCTACTACTATTATAAAAGGGTCGCTCACTAGCCGTCGGCCGCTACCTCTACCTGCATCCCGGCGACACCCGACCGACAGCTTGCTTGCCGGGCTTGCATCGAGGTGAGTCTTTTTTTCCCTCCCCTCCCCTGTACTGCCATGCCACACCCACCCCCCCTGCGACAAGTTTATTTAGCACAAGCTATCTGAAATTTTTTCTGCTTTTGTTAGAGCCGAGTCTTTCGGTTTACTGACTTGGCACGAATTCATTCTGCAGATATCAGTTCAAATGGCTGCTGAATCAGAGAACGGCAACTGCAAGGCTTGGGCAGCGAGAGATCCTTCTGGAGTTCTCTCACCATACAGCTTTAAGCGCAGGTGGCTCCCACCTCCTGATTTGGTGAAAATTTGCATCATTTTTATTACTCTGAGTACTGTCTTCTTGATATGCTAGACTATTTCTTTGGGATATCTATTGTTTCCATGCCTTTTTATGTACGTTATGTTTGGTTTTCTTGCTATGCTAGTGCAGAGATTTGTTCTTGTGTTCTGTTAAACTAAATCATGACTTATGCTTACTATGGGGCATTGGATGAAAATTTTAGGTCTGATGTGATTGCAGAATTTTGTTTAACATAAATGGGCAGGATATGACGTTTATTAAAGAAACAGGGGAAGTGGCCTAAGCCAACAACTATACAAATTGATTGCAGAAATTTGACTTCAAATAATGGCGTGCTTGTCTTATTGTTCAGCTAGCTTACTGGTTTCATTTTGATACCATCTTCTTATGAGAGCTACTATGTGTATAATAATTTTCAGAGCAGTGCAAAGCAGCGATGTTGCGCTGAAGATCATATACTGTGGAGTCTGTTATGCTGACGTTGTATGGACACAAAATAAGCACAATGATTCAAAATACCCCGTGGTTCCTGGTTAAGCGTTTTCTGATCAATACATCGAACCCCTCTAGAGGAAACAGAACATCATAGTCAGGAGTGCTGATTAAGTGTTGCCCATTGTCCAAAAATGGTGTCTGTAGTATATGTATATATTGTTGATGCTATTATTCATTGGTGTAGGCATGAGATAGCTGGAGTTGTAACTCAGGTTGGTGCAGATGTCAAAGGCTTTAAAGTGGGTGACCATGTAGGTGTTGGAACAAAAGTGAACTCATGCCGAGATTGTGAGAACTGCAATAGCTTTCTAGAAAACCACTGCCCAAAAGGAGTTTATACTTTCAATGGCATTGACACGGATGGCACTGTCACAAAGGGGGGTTACTCCACTCACATTGTAGTCCATGAAAGGTATGGCAGTACCTACCATTTTAATTGGCTGTTCAAACAAGAATTTTTTTACATATTGATAAAGGCTAGTTTTAGGGATGGAAACTGGTTCCATTGTTCCACAGTAATTTCATTTGCCTGTTTGATCATACTGTGCCGTATTCAAGATGCCTTGATGCTCATTTCATTCCATATAAGTCACTGTTTACACCGTGATGCTGGTTTAATACAACTTCTAAGATAAGGAATCACATTTTCTGTTGATTAATTTGATCTTTAGGTATGGCTTCCAAATACCCGATGGCTACCCTTTGGCAAAGGCAGCACCTCTTCTGTGTGCTGGAATAACTGTGTACACTCCTATGATGCGACACAACATGAACCAACCTGGAAAGTCACTTGGGGTCATTGGACTTGGTGGGCGGGGTCACATGGCTGTGAAGTTTGGTAAAGCGTTTGGTCTTAAGGTCACAGTTTTGAGTACAAGTGAATCAAAGAGACATGAAGCCATAAGCCTCCTTGGAGCAGATAATTTTGTTATATCATCAGACACACAACA
>CM041644.1:9726476-9794071 GCA_023333625.1 Bothriochloa decipiens
GATCATGCATCCATCGAGCATCATTGTTACTATTCCATCATGTTAAAGCATATTAATTATCGAATAGTTTCCGTTAACGGAGAGTTAACGTTATCGCCCAGATCCGAAGGACGAGCAAATTCAAGAATCGGGAGTTGATCCAGAGTTTGCGAACTTCTACCCCGAACATCAAGGCAAGCCCCGGATGCATTTAAACCCTATTCTATTTATAAAAGTTTTACCGCTTCAGCTATGATATGTTGCATTAAGTAATAGGAGTTGAGTGGAAACCCACAAATTGCATTACCTGTCTTATTTCCTTATACCTTGTTACCTACTTGGAAGATAAGTAGTAATGCTTAGCCCTGCTTATTTATTTAAATGTTCAAAGTTAAAAGAATGAAAAAGATGAGATTGGTTTTCTTATTGAAATCTTGATATTAGTAATAAATCGAGTCCGGACGGTGAACTTGCATTGGGAATGGAGTCCCTCTGTAGTGTTTCCGTCTGTTGATGCCCTAGGTCCCGTCCGTTGGTGAACTGTCGATAATCGAGAAATTAGAAATCCACATGCTTGAAGTGGTATACGGATGGTTGGAGCCGTGTATATCATGGAGTGACCTAGCATGGGGCCAGAGATCCCATCTATGTCATAGTGTGTTTTACTGTGGGGTTTAAGTTCCCATGTATCTCGGTACGCTGGGCCGCAGAGCTCACGGGTGCCATGTGGTGATATACGACTGCGGTTGTTATCCCGGTATATCGGTTACCTGGGGTGCATCGGAGTTAAAGTCTCCGGTATTCCAGTGACCTAGGTCCCAGCTGGGTATGAAAATGGATTCGAATTGCCGTTGCTTCTCGGAGAAGAAGACTCGATCACTGTTCATCATCGTAGTAACAACTTGAACAAAAATTAAGGATCAATAATGAAGTTGGTTGATAATGGGAGCTAGCCCAAGCAACTTTTCTTTGCTAAGCTTTTCTGCAAAAATTTCTTATCTCCTACTGACCTTACCTCGTCCCTCTAGCCTGCATTTCTTGAGTCTCCACCCTTCTCTTTCGTCGGGTCAGTCTTGTTGAGTACTTTTGTACTCAGGGTTTGTTAAACCCTTGTTGCAGGTGAGCCTCATGGGCAGGAGTGTTTGGCATCCTGCTGCATGACAGTCGTCGAGGAAAGCGACGACGAGTAAAGAGGTTTAGCTCTTGGGCAGAGCTTACTATTTGGTTTTGTAATAAGGCTACCTACTGCTACTCCACTACTATTATGGTTAATATAGTTTAAACTTATGGTTGTAAATATTTGAAACTCAGAGGTTTGTAAACTTATGTTATTGTAAGTCTTCCGCTGTTTTACTCCATTGTATATTATTTATATCAACTGTTGTAATACTGCAATGTCTCTCTTCAACGATTGATCCTGCTCGAAAAATCGTGGATGATTCGGGATTTACTCGACAGACTTTTTAAATTATATGGAACACAGTCATGGTTATTTAGAGTCTGTTTAGACAATAATCATGCGTGTGGGCCATATGATTTAGGAGGTTCTGCCACAAACATTTTCATCGATATCCTTCTTCTTCTTAAAGATCCATTTGCTCTCTATGGGTCTAACCCCATCAGGCGGGTCAACCAAGTTCCAAACTTGATTGTCTCCCATGGAATCTATCTCGGATCTCATGGCACTTTGCCATTTCTTGGAATCTGGATCCATCATAGCTTCCGCATAATCCGCATGTTCATCATCGTCTAACAATAACAAATCCCCACGCAATGCGCGAAGTCTTGCAGATCTTCATGGTTGTGGTGGTGTCTCCACTGCCACGAGTGTCTCAACTTGCTCTGCTACATTAGCATCACTCGTAGAGTCAGTCCCTACTGGCTCATCTTGAACTTCTTCAAGATACACCTTTTGTCCATTATTTTCTCTTTTGAGAAACTCTTTCTCTAAGAAAACACCGTTTTGAGTAACAAACACTTTGCCCTGTGACCGGTTATAGACATAATACCCTAAAGTTTCCTTCGGATATCCTACAAAAAAACACTTGTCCAATTTGGGTGTTAGTTTATCTGATATAAGTCATTTCACATAAACTTCACAACCCTAAATTTTTAGAAAAGACAAAATAGAACTCTTACCAGTTCACATCTCATACGGTGTCTTAACTACGGACTTAGATGGTACCCCATTCAATGTGAAAGCGGCTGTTTCTAGAGCGTATCCCCAAAACGATAAAGGTAGGTCCGACTGGCTCATCATAGACCGAACCATGTCCAACAAGGTCCGATTATGTCGCTCAGACACGCCATTTCTCTGAGGCATTCCAGGTGGCGTAAGCTGTGGAACAATTCCACAACTCTTGAGATGATTGCTAAACTCATGACTTAGATATTCGCCTCCACGATCAGATTGCAAGGCCTTGATCTTCTTGCCATGTTGATTCTCTACTTCATTCTAAAATTCTTTGAACTTTTCAAATGTTTCAGACTTATGCTTTATTAGGTAGACATATCCATATCTACTAAAGTCATCAGTAAAAGTTATGAAGTATTGAAATCCGCCTCTAGCTGTCGTGCTCATTGGTCCACATACATCAGTATGTACAAGTTCCAATAAGTCAGACACCCTCTCAGGAACTCCTTTAAATGGTGCCTTGGTCATCTTGCCTAGCATGCAAGCCTCACATGTCTCGTATGATTCAAAATCAAACGAAGTTAGAAGACCATCATCATGGAGCCTCTTCATGCGATTCTCACTTATATGACCCAAGCGATAATGCCACATATAGGTAGGACTTAACTCATTAAGCCGAGGACGTTTAGCACTAACATTATAGATAGGTGCATTATCAAGATTTAAAATAAATAATCCATTCACAATGGATGCAAAAGCCAGAAACACATCATTCTTTGAGATCACACAACCATTGTCTTTACTCGCAAATGAATAACCATCCTTCATCAAACATGAAGGTGACACAATATTTCAACTTAAACTAGGAACAAAATAACAATTATTCAATTCCAAAATAAATCCTGACAGCAAGGGAAGTTGCATTGTTCCAACGTTCAATGCAGCAACTCTTGCATTATTGCCCACACGGAAATCAAATTCTCCTTTCTCCACGCTTCTACTTCTTATCATTCCCTGCATTGTATTGCAAATATGAGCAACCGATCCAGTATCAAATACCTAAGAATTGATATAAGAGTTAGCGAGAAAAATGTCTGTAACATGAACAACAAGTGTATGAGCGGGAGTACCTTTACTACCACCATCCTTCTTTAAAGACGCCAAGTACACCTTGCAGTTCCTCTTCCAGTGACCTTTCCTCTTACAATGAAAGCATTCATCATTCTTTGCAGGTGGTTCATCCTTGGAAGATGATTGGTTTGTCTTAGAGATCTCATCTTTAGCCTTGTCCTTCTTCTTCCAATTGCCCTTCCTTCTCTTAAACTTAGGCCTATTTTGAACTGCCAACACTTGGCCACCTCCTGCTTTCTTGATGTTAGCCTCTGCTATTTTTAGCAAGCCACATAGTTCATTCAAGCCCTTCTCCGCCCCATGCATATGGTAGTTCGAGATGAAGTTTCCATAACTAGGCAGAAGAGACGAAAGAATGAAATCAGTTGCCAACTCTTGGCCAATTGGGAAGCCTAGCTTCTTCAACCTCTGAGTGTAACCAACCATCTTGATTACATGTGGACCAACAGCTGCGCCCTCTGCTAGCTTGGTTTCTGCAAGCACCTTAGAGACATTGAAGCTTTCAGTCCATGCTTGAGTTTGGAACATATCTTCAAGCGCCACGATCATATCGTTCGCTGAATGATTGTTGTCGAACTGCATCTGCATATCAGGTTCCATACAAGCAAGCATGAGGCAACTCACTTTGAGATCTGCATCACATGCTTTCTTGTAAGCGTTTTTCTCAGCAGCAGGAGCACTCTCCTCAGGCTCATCTGGTAATGGGGTGTCTAGAATATCTTCCTTTTTCTCAGCCCTGAGAACAATTCTTAGGCGACGGATCCAATCCGCGTAATTTGTTCCATTCAACTTATCTTTCTCAAGAATTATACGCAAAGAAAATGGTTGATTGCGAGCGGCCATCTACAACAAAAGTAACACAAAATACTAAGACAATGTATCCATGAAAGAGTAAATTATATCAAAATAAAATCTACTCCCACTAAAATCAATATCCCTCAATTGATACTTAGTGATTCAAGACCCACAACTAACAACTCAACTAGTGAGCTTTAGAATCACTGCTAGAAGACATGGTAGATTGGTAAGCAACACTTTGCTAATCATATCACATATGACTCTCGTTGTTGGGCAGCATCTGTATGCTACGCTCAACCTACCCATGCTCCAAGGTCCCTAACTATTAGGATGACCTTGTTTAAGTAACCAAACCTTCTTGTAGTAAGTATCCGATACGAACCTGCCTAGTCAAGGAAAACCAGTGGCACCCTAATTTCATAGACCCACCACCGATTGTACAAGACATATGATAGTGCAAGGTTTGGGGAAGCATTTAACTTAAACATTGCTGAGGGATCGTTCTACTCCACTACCGCACTCATGTAGACAAAAATATAATAGCATATCACGCGGTGATGGTTCATGTCCTTTGTTCATCTGGTCAGGGGCGAGGAGAAAGTGGCGGGAACCCTCCCCGACTTAGGTTGATGGCGATGACAGTGCCGACCGTGCCTCCTTCTAGATGTGGAAGCAAGGTCGTGAGACTGGTGAGCGGCCCCCCAAGAGCGTGGGGGTGTACCGCGACCTTCGTTTGGGTCACTGATTGAGAGCAGGGTCATGTCGTAGCCCTGGCCGAGGGTCATGAACTCCAGGCTCCCAAACCAGATCACCGTAGCGTGCGGAAGTGGTGAAACAAAGTCGCCCATCCAAAAAAATGGCTGGAAATCGTTAGTGACACGCGGCTCCCCTAACTAGCGCGCCAACTGTCGATGTTTTGACCCTCGGGGGGTTGACACCAACGAGTAATATTCGTAATTATGTGCTCCCTTAATCCGGTGGGTGATGCAAGAAGGACACGACAATTTATCCTGGTTTGGACAAAGAAGGCCCTACGTCTAGCGGGGGGAGGATGATTCGTGTTATCTTGCACCGAAGTGCTAGTACAGGGGAAAATACAAGCAGGTGTGAGGAGCGCGTGGTGGAGCTTGGGCGTTCGGACGCCTAGTTCTCAACCTTACGCTGTCTCACGGTGTCGTTCTGTGATCTAAAGACTTAGCGTTTCTATGCTCTCTATCTCTTTTTTGGTAGGTCCTGGCACCTCCTTTTATAGATGAAGGAGGGGCACAGGGGTACATGTATTTCAAATCCGCATAGCTAATGATGTACGACGTTGAGGCCGATCACGTCGGTGCCGCTGTAGTGATGTACGTCGGTATGGGAGGCCCTGCAGCCGTCGCGTCGGGAGTTGTTGAAGTTCCGCTCGAGGGTTCATTTGATGAAGTCGAGGGGCGACAGTAGAGGGGCGACAGTCGAGGGTCTTGGCTGGAGTCGAGGGGGTCGTGCCGAGGAGGTCGAGCTTCGCCGGATAAGAATGAATCCCGGAAAATGCGGGAAACGTGCTGGTTTATACGTCTCGAGGTGGTGCTGAACGGGGCACAGTGGTCGGCATGGTGCAACAGCGAAGTACGATCCGCAGGATTTTGGGGTATGGGCGGTAAAAGCCAGATTTGACAGTCACGCCTGCAACTGTTGCCTTAACTGTGGCCATACAGTTAGGCGGGGGTAGGTAGATTGCATTAAATGCGCCTGGGCCTGTACGGGAGAGTCGGTAGCCGAGGGGTGCACTGTCCTCGAGGACCGCCCATTCGCCCGAACGAAGTCCCATCCTCGAGGGCAGGCTCGTTCGGTGGGCGAAGTTACGTCCTTGAGGGCAGGCTCGTTCGGCGGGCGAAGTTACGTCCTCGAGGGCAGGCTCGTTCGGCGGACGAAGTTCCATAATCAAGGGGTCGCCTGAATTTTAACCTCCCGTGTACAGTACCAGTCCGTTCGGTAGCCTCTCGAGTGTATAGTACCAGTCCGTTCGGTAGCCTCTCGAGCAGGCTTTGGCTTTGGGCCGTCGTCGTCCGTTTGTGGGTCAGCCCGATATGTCTTTGCCTACGGGCCTTCGTACGTTAGCGCGGGAGGTCACCGGAGGGGTCGAGTTGCTGATTTTGTGGGGTTTAGTTCGGTAAACCAGGGGTTTAGGGTACCCATTTCTTGGGTATCGACAGTAGCCCCTGAGCCCCTGCTCGAGTGATGACACTCGGGTAGGGTGTCAGGAATTTGGAAATGGGACGTGATTCGGATTTTTTCGTGGGGGGCGCGCGAGCGACCCCCGCGGGGGTAGCCCCCAAGGCCTCGTAGGAGTCGAAAGACTCCTGTGAGGGCTTTATTTGTGTTTGGTTGAAGGGTGCTTGTCCAGTCAGATACAGGCCTGAACTGGAGTCGCAGCGCTTTACCGAGGGGAGCCCCTGGGGGATTTTTGACCCTCTTTCGTCGAGGGGCACCGGGCTCAGTCGAGCCTCCGAGCCTCGTGCGGCAGGGGCATTGCCGGCCTCGGCATTCATCTCACGAGTCCTTTCGTTCGGACATGAGGCGAGAAGCATCGGACTACCCCCGATAGGGCGAGCCGCGAAGTTCTCAGTGAGCTGGTAATGGGAAAATCCAAGTGAGAGCCCGTTCCTTGTTCGATGGAGGTCGGCAAGAGGCCCGGAGGCGGTCTCATTAAAGCAAAACACAATGGTCCTACGGATACCGATTCCATTCGATAGGTCTTGGCGGCTCGATGCCTCCCTTTGGGGGGATTCCATAAAGTCCGTAGCGTTTCACCTTGGATGCGTCCAAAGGGGTCTCAAGAGTTCGTTCTCAAGCAGGGCCTCGTGTTGGCTCCCCCTTGGTCACCCCTGACTCGGGGCTCGAGGGCGACTGTCGAACCCTGATCATGGGGCCAGCCTTCGCTCCCTCGAGGCTTAGGGCCGGAGCCCGATTTCTTTGGTGCTCAAGGGCGGCCGTTGAGCCCTCACTCGAGGACCAGCCTTCGCTCCCTCGAGGCTTTGACGTGGGGCTAGAGCCCGTTCCTTTTTTGGTGCTCAAGGGCGGCCGTTGAGCCCTCACTCGAGGACCGGCCTTCGCTCTCTCGAGGCTTTGAGGTGGGGCCAGAGCCCGTTCCTTTTTTGGCGCTTAAGGGCGGCCGTTGAGCCCTCACTCGAGGACCAGCCTTCACTTCCTCGAGGCTTTGAGGTGGGGCTAGAGCCCATTTTACCTTTCGTAGGAAACTCCGTTAGCGAGAAACGGTTCTCTTTTCTTATCGTTGGACACGCCTTTTGAGGAGAAGGGTTTCAGCGGTGCGATCGTGGCAGGCTCGAGCAACGACTCTCTGTCAGAGGTGTGACGCATGCGTCCAGTCAAGGATCGAGGGGGGAACGGTCAGGTAAACACATTAATTGCGGGGAGTTACCTTTTTCCTACCGCCGGACTCCGCCCGTTGCTCTTCCCGAGTATAAAAACGGAGGGGGACAAGTGTTCGCTCCCACCTTTGCCATCCTTTGGAACTCCTGCTATCCTATGCGCGTGAGGGTAAAAACTTCGAACGAGAAGTCACGATTGGGAACCTTCCTGGTCGTGCGTCCGCTGAGGAGATTCGTGCTTTTGTTTCCGCCGCCGCGCCCACCGAGCAGATCTGTGCTGCCGCTGCCGCCATGGCCCCCGTCCTCCAGCCCGCCGAGCCCTGGCACCCGTCGACCGTGACGCGACAAAGGCTGATCGAGCTAGTGAGGGAAGGACTTCTCCGCCCCGTCACCGATCCGAATCGGCTGGAGTGGATTGCGCCGCCCAGGGACCACCAAGAGCCAAATCCGCCGGAGGGCTACGTGGTGAGCTTCCTCAAGTATCATCGGCATGGGTTCGGTGTGCCCCCGAGCGAGTTCATGCGGGGGTTGGCAAACTTCTACGGCGTCGAGCTCCACCATTTCTCCCCCAACGCCATCTCCAGCGCCGCCATCTTCGCGGCCGTCTACGAGGGCTACCTCGGGATGGCGCCACATTGGGAGCTATGGCTCCACCTTTACAAGGGGGAGTGGTTCGCCTCCCCGGTGGTGCAAGGAGTAAGGCGAATCGTTAGAGCGGGGTGCATCAACTTCGCGTTGAAGACCAGAAGGTCGGAGGAGCCACGCGAGTACATCCCCACCGGGTTGATGTCCAACCACTCCCGGTGGGACGAGCAGTGGTTCTACCTTCGCAACGACGGCGGCTACCTCCCGCCGTACACCGGGCGGCTTATCGCCGAGCGTCCATACAACTGGCCGCACGGTGTCGTGGGAGATCTTTAGCGTCGACTTCATCCCCTCATCGTCGCGATGAGGACCCTTTGAGAGGTGGGCCTGACGGCGGGTGTGGTGGTCTCGTCCTTCCACAGTCGACGGGTGCTCCCTCTGATGGAGCACCCATTGCGGTTGGACGAGATGCTCCCCTCGGCGGCGCCTGAGGTTCTCAAGAGGTGCCGGATGTCCAGCGAGAGGCTGTCCACTGCGGAAGTCGTCGCCTGAGTAAAGGGGATGGTGGCTGGCTCGTTCAGGGTGGAAGACGTTAACCGCCTCCCCATGCAGCCAGAGGAGGGTTGCCTCGACCTGGTGAGTGCCTTGACCTGTGCCTTTTGCGTTTTCCCCCCTCCCTTTCTCTTGTCCCTATGACTAAAAGTCTTCGTGTAGGGGAGAATCGACTACCGGAGATCGAGGCCCCGCTGAGGGAGGACGCTCCCGATCTTTAGGTAAGACGCTTCACCGCCCAGCAAGAGAAGCGGAGTAAGGACGAGGAGGAGAAGAAGAAAGCCAAGAAGCTCCGGGAGCGCGAAAGACTTGCGAAGCGCCGCGCTGAGCAGAGGCGCGACGGGCTCCTAGAGGAGGAGTCTCCCTCGTCCGAGGGAGATGAAGATGATGATGATGACAGTGATGACATTGAGGGGGTGGAGGGGCGCCTCGACTGCATCTTGTCAGGTTCCTCCCATGCTGACCGCCCCTTCGTGCAGGAGGAGGTGGCGGAGCAGCGCGCCCCCCAGCCGATGGCGTCGGCCTCGGAGCGCCGGCGTGGAAAAAGGGGGGCCGAGGCCTCGCCTCGAGGAGGTTCACCCCCCTCGCGTCGTACTCGAGGCGGGACCCCACCCACTTCGATCTGGGAAACCTGATCCTGGTCGTCGGCGCGGGCGGAGCAGAGCCGTGCCCAGGAGGCCCCGTCCAAGCAGGGAGGCGCAGCCACCCCACCGACGGCCCCGAGCAGCCTCAGCCCCGGGAAGAGCTCGGCTTCGGGAGGGGTCTCGAAATCTGCTGGTGGTTCAAGGGGGACCCGAAAGGCCTCTATCCCCTTCGGGTAGGTGTCGTTGGTTCATTTTCTTTTCGTTGCGTCTTCCTTGCGCAATTTAATAAACTTTTTGCCGTTTTGCTTCCCATCCAGGCCCAAGCGCCAGATCGAGGAGGCGTCTCTCACGCCGGCTAAGCAGCTCAAGATGGATACAGCCGTGAAGGTGGAGGCCCCAGTCACAGGTGTGACGTTGAGGCCCTTGGCTCCGTGGGAAGCCAAGTGGTTATCCTTAGCCATCGGAGCTCTGGCGCGCGATAGGCTGACGGGTTCCACTCTTGCTGCAGGGTCGAGTGTCTCGGGGTCCGCGGAGGGCGGCGACTCGAAGCCAGGGAGGACACATGAGGGAGGGAGTGCCTCCTTGACGTCGTCGCCTGCGGCCCTCGAGCTCGGCCCGGCACCAGGGGGCGGTGCCCCGACGTCGGGAGCTTCCGTTCCTAGCGGGCCGGAGGCTTTGATCCCTGCACCCAAGGCGGGAGCCCCCGAGGGCCACGAGCTGAGAGAGGAGGTAGTCATTGTGGACCTCGAGGGTGAGGAGACCACGGCCCTTCCCCCTCGACAGGAGAGCGGAGGCCCTGGCCGGCGGGGCTAGGCGAGCTCGAGGCCCGGAGGGAGCAGGAGCAGGGGGCCCTACAAGAAGCGGAGCTGCCACGGCTGCAGCAGGAGGGGGAGAAGGAGCTGTCGGAGTGGCGGGAAGAGGAGGAGGAAACTGGGGGCCAACCCCAGCACCAACAGGCGCAGCAGACGCCGCCAGGGGACACGGCGCCGCTGGACCCGCCGGCGCAGCAGCCGCCCGAAGCACCGGAGACAGAGGCGACTTCCAGACTGCCCAAGCAATGGGTGTCCGTGATTACCCTGGACGAGCTGCTGGCTGAAGAAGAAATGGCGTCGAAGGCGTTGATGGTCCCGCGGCTGCCGGGGGCGCAACTGGAGGAGGCCTCGGTACCGAACCCGACGGAAGACGCGTCGACGGTGGTCCTGTCGGCGCCACAAGTTGTGGTGTTGGGGGAAGCGACAACCTCGACACCTCCGCTGCCTCCGAAGGCGCCAGAAGCAGCGTCGGGTCAGCCGCCGCAACCATCGACGGAGCAGCCGGAGGAGACGGTGGCTTCTGGCGTGCTGAGGAGGTCGACTTCCGACCCCGGGTTGAGGGATGCCCGCGCCGCGTCAGAGTTCCGCACCCCGGCGGAGTTGGCCGTGAGTTACGGCGTCCCGCGCGATGTGGTGGACGAGATCAAGTCCTTGGCGTGAGCCAAGGTCAAGACGGTCCTTCCGCATTGGGGCAAGGAGCGCATCGCACTCCGGGAACTCGGTGACTCCAGCGCTCCGGGGATCGAGATGAACGACCCGACGGAGGTCAAGTGCTGGGAGGAGGCCGAGCGGTCCCGGGCGTGGCTGTGGCACTTGCTGAAGCTGGGCGTCGAGCTCGCCGAAGGCCTCGACCGGAACCTCGGGGTGAGTCACTGTGTAGGCCATATGCAGTTTTTTAAGTTCTTTCATATGAAATGCCTCAACCCTCAACTTCTTGTCCCCGGAGGCGCGGAGGCGTTCCTACTCCAAGTTGTACTTCCTCCACAAAACGCACAACAGCTGGGAGGAAGTGCTTCGCCAACTCGAAGCCAGCCGCTCTGCGCAGGGCAGGGTGGCCGAGATCGAGGAGGAGCTGAAGCGAACCAGGGAGGAGGCCGCCAAAGCCAAAGAGGAGGCCTCCGGGGCGAAGGTGGACTCCGAGGCCGCTCGAGGGGAAGCCGCCCACCTCAAGGAGGAGCTCAAGCGTGCCAGGGAGGAGGCTGACGCGGCCAAGGCCGAAGCAGGGAGGGCCAAGGGCGAGAGCATTCGAGCCTAGGAGTGCATCGAGCTACTCATGGGGGAGGCTCAAAGCTCTGTGGAGCGCATCCGCTAGCTCGAGGCCAGCTTCACTGAAGTCTCCATGGCGCGCAACACCCTCTCCGCCTTGGCCCAGGAGGAGAAGAACCGGGCCGCTAGCCTGGAAACCCAGCTCAGGGTGATGAAGGCTACCCTCCAAGAGAAGGAGCAGGCCATCATCCTGGCTAGTGGCGCCCTCAAGACCCCCCGCTACGAGAAAACGAAGGTGACCCGGGCCTTCAAGGAGGCCCAGCGGGAGCGGGACGAGGCTCGGGGGGAGCGCGACGCCGTGCTGGGGATCGTAATGCCCTCGAGACTCGCTGTGCTGGTGAGTTCCTTAAAGAGCTTTTGATCTTTTTTCTTCCTGTACGGTTTTGTCTGATTCTTGCTTTGTGTTTCAGGCCTCGAATCCGAGCTGCTTGCTACCCAAACCGCCACCAAGGCGCTGCAGGAGAGCCTCGCGGCGGAGGGGGCGCTTCTCGGCTGGCTCCGGGTTGCCCTCGACGGGCTCTGCGCCTCCTGGGAGGTCAGGCCTATCGAGGGTACTGAAGAAGACATCCCGGGTGCCACGCTCGTCGATCGGATCTACTACCTCGACGCCACCCTTCGCGATCGTGTGCGGGAGGCGCTTCATACCGGCGTGAAGCGAGCACTAGCAGTGGTCTCCTCCGGCTTCGTCTTTGACATGAACGTGGTGGCCCAAGGCTTTGTTCCTGATATCTCGAAGACCAACGTGGAGAATGAGGAGCGATGCCGAGGGCTCATTAATGACGCCGAGAGGCCGGGGAGAGCGCTGGTGAAGCTGTTCGAGGACGAAGTCCTCCCCCCTGCGGTTGAAGGGTACCTCGTCGACGAGGGCGACGACAGAGCGGGCCTGTAGGGCAAGGCTGGGCGAAGGTGCCCATGTAATGAATTAGTTTTTTGTAACTTATATTCAATGTGGCTTCGAAAGCCCTTTTTGAACATTAATGCATCTATCGTAATGCGATTTGTCGTTTTACTTTTGAGCCTTTTCTGCTTTCTTTTCACCTAGACTTTGCTTTTTTGACTAAGTTTTTGACGCATGCTCGTATCCCTCGAGGGGGGAGCGAGTGGAGGTACCGTAGCTCGGAGGCGTGGGAGAGATCCTGGCTCGACAGCCCTCGACCCTCTAGGGAGTTCGAGGAGTTTTCTACTTAGTCGCGAAGCGTATCGAGGCGTGAGAAAGAAGCGCTCGAGTTCTGATCGCCTGACTCTTGCTTTCCGACTGAGCGTTCGACGCAAGCTCGTATCCCTCGAGGAGGGAGTGAGTGGAGGTACCGTAGCCTGGAGGCATAGGAGAGCTCTGGCTCGACAGCTCTCGACCCCTAGGGAGTTCGAGGCGTTTTTCAACTTAGTTGGGAAGCGAAAGGGAGGCGTGCGAAAAAAAAGTCGTTCGTATTTTTAGGAACTTAGGGGGTCCCCCCCGTTAGCCCCCGAGGGAGGCTCGACTCTGGCGAGACAGGGTCGAGGCTACCTCTTGTATGTACAATAACAAGTTTGAACTTATAATCGAAAGTACTCCTTATATTTGTCATGCGGAAATGTACAAAACATGCGAGAATGTACAAGGGCACTGCTGCCCTAAGGGTAGAAACGACGTAGCTGTTCGATGTTCCATGCGTTGGTGAGGATTTCGCCTTTGTCGTTAGCGAGCTTGTACGTCCCGGGCTTTAGGACCTCAGCTACGGTGTATGGGCCTTCCCATGGCGGGGTCAGCTTGTGACGTCCCTTGTTTCTCTGTCGTCGACGTAGGATGAGGTCTCCAACCTGGAAGTCCCTCGGGTGCACGTGCTTGTCGTGGTAGCGTCGAAGTTTTTGCTGATACCTCGCGGAGTGAATTAGCGCCATGTCTCGAGCCTCCTCGAGCTGGTCGACAGCGTTTGCGAGGGCTTCTTCGTTGCTTTGCTCGTTGTATGCCTTTAGTCGAGGGCAACCATACTCGAGGTCAGTGGGGAGGACGGCCTCGGACCCATAGACCAAGAAGAATGGGGTGAAGCCCGTGGCTCGACTAGGTGTTGTCCTTAAGCTCCATAGGACCGAAGGCAGCTCTGCGGCCCATTTTTTTCTGTGCTTGCTGAGGCGGTTGAGGATCCTTGGCTTGAGGCCCTGCAAAATCATGCCGTTGGCGCGCTCGACCTGGCCGTTAGTTCAAGGATGTGCAACCGCGGACCAATTCACACGGATGTGATGGCGATCGCAGAAATCCAAGAACTTCTTGCCGGTGAACTGTGTGCCGTTGTCAGTGATGATGACGTTTGGGACCCCGAAGCAATGGATAATATCGGTGAAGAACTCGACCGCCCATTCGGAGCGGATGTTGCCGATAGGCCAGGCCTCGATCCATTTGGTAAACTTGTCGATGGCAATGAGCAGGTGCGTGTACCCTTTGGTTGTCCTCTTGAGAGGCCCCACAAGATCGAGCCCCTAGACCACGAACGGCCAGGTGATGGGGATCATTTGTAGGGCGTGAGCTGGGAGGTGCGTCTGCTTGGCGTAAAACTGACACCCTTTGCACGAGCGGACAATGTTTGTGGCGTCAAAAATGGCGGTTGGCCAGTAGAAACCCTGTTGAAAGGCATTGCCTACGAGGGTCCTTGGTGCTACGTGATGGCCGCAGGCCCCCCGAGTGTATGTCCTCGAGGAGCCTCCTGCCTTCCTCGATGGTAATGCAGCGCTGAAGAACGCCTGAGGGGCTTCGCCTGTAGAGTTTCTTGCCGTCACCGTAGATGACGTAGGACTTGGCCCGTCACGTGATCTGTCGAGCTTCGATCCGGTCCTCCAGAAGCTCTCCCCGAATGAGGCAGTTGAGTAAATGGGCTCGCCAATCCGGTGGCGGGTTCGACAGAGGAGAGGTCTCCTGGATCTCCATAACCTGGGCCCCGGTCGAGGGGGCCCCGGTCGAGGTCGTGGGGTGGAGCTTCGAGGGCGTAGTGCAAGCCCCCAAGCCCAAATCGATGGAGGGCTCGAAGAGGTCCCTTGAGAACATGTCCGGAGGGACTGTACCTCGAGTCAATGCGATTTTTGTGAGCTCATCCGCGGCTTCGTTGTATCGTCGAGCGATATGACTAAGCTCGAGGCCGTGGAACTTGTCTTCCAGCTTGCGCACTTCGTTGCAGTATGCTTCCATCTTGGCGTCGTGGCAGCTCGAGGCCTTCATCACTTGGTCGATGATTAGCTGGGAGTCGCCTCGAACGTCAAGGCGTCGGACCCCGAGTTCAAGGGCGATTCGTAATCCAGCGACAAGTGCTTCGTACTCCGCGATGTTGTTAGAAGCGGCAAAGTGGATGCGAATGACATAGCGCATGTGGACTCCGAGGGGTGAAATGAAGAGCAAGCCCGTGCCTGCTCTTGTCTTCATGAGCGACCCGTCGAAGTACATCGTCCACAGCTCGGCTTGGATTTGGACTGGCGGCAACTGAGTGTCGGTCCACTCGGCGATGAAATCTGCCAGCACTTGAGACTTGATGGCCTTCCGCGGTGCGTAGGTGATGGTCTCACCCATTAGCTTGACCGACCACTTGGCAATCCTTCCAGCGGCCTCCCGGTTATGGATGATCTCCCCCAAGGGGAACGAGGATACCATGGTAACCGGGTGGCTGAGGAAATAGTGCTAGAGCTTGCGACGTGTAAGGACGATGGCGTAGAGCAGCTTCTGCACCTGTGGGTAGCGGATTTTCATTTCTGAAAGCACTTCGCTGATGAAGTAAACGGGCCGCTGGACGGGCAAGGCGCGCCCTTCCTCCTGCCTCTCCACCACTATGGCCGCGCTGACCACCTGAGTGGTTGCAGCGACATAGAGGAGGAGGGGCTCGGGTGGTTCGGTCGACGTTGCTGGTCGAGGAGGGACGAGAATCAGAGTGGATGTCAGCTTGGCTCTGAGTTCGTCGAGGGCCTCCTCGGCCTCCGCAGTCCATGTGAATCACTCGGATTTTTTCAAGAGGCGGTACAGAGGCATGGCCTTCTCCCCTAAGAGTGAGATGAAGTGGCTGAGGGCTGCGAGGCAGCCCGTGACCCTCTGTACGCCCTTGAGATCCCGAATCGGCCCCATTCGTGTGATGGCCGCCACCTTCTCGGGGTTGGCCTCGATCCCGCGCTGGGAGATGATGTATCCGAGGAGCATGCCCCGAGGCACTCCGAAGACACATTTCTCGGGGTTGAGTTTTATGTTTTTGGCTCGAAGGCACCCGAATGCGATTTTGAGGTCTCGGATGAGGTTGTCCGCTCTTCTGGACTTGACCACGATGTCATCGACGTAGGCCTCGACCATGTCACCTATGTGTTCGCCGAAGACGTGTAGCATGCACCGCTGATACGTTGCCCTGGCGTTTTGAAGGCCGAAGGGCATGGTGATGTAGCAGTACATGCCAAAAGGTGTGATGAAGGAAGTTGTGAGCTGGTCGGACTCCTTCATCTTGATTTGGTGGTAGCCGGAATAAGCATCGAGGAACGAGAGGGTTTCACATCCCGCGGTAGAATCAACAATTTGATCAATGCGTGGTAAAGGAAACGAAACTTTGGGACATGCTTTGTTTAAACTTGTGTAGTCAATACACATCCGCATCTTTCCACTCTTTTTCTTAACTAACACGGGATTAGCTAACCATTCGGGGTGATGGACCTCCTTGATGAATCTAGCCGCCAAAAGCTTGTGTACCTCCTCGCCGATGATCCTGCGCTTCTCCTCGTCAAAGCAGTGCAGGCGTTGTTTCATCGGTCTGGACCCGGCCCGGATTTCCAAGGCGTGCTCGGTGACTTCCCTCGGTATGCCCGGCATATCCGAAGGGCTCCACGCAAACATATCGGCATTTGCGTGGAGAAAGTCGACGAGCACGGCTTCCTATTTGTCCTCGAGGTCGGCGCTAATCGTTAGCACCTTCTCGCAGGGGCAGCTCGGGTCGAGGGGGACTTTCTTGGTGTCTTGTGCTGGCTCGAAGTTGCCGGCATGTCACTTAAGATCTGGCACCTCGTCGGCGAGGTGCTCGAGGGTCGCGGCTATCATGGCATTTTGCTCGACGGCCTCTCCATACTCAATGCATTCGACATCACAGTCGTATGCGTGCTCGTAGGAGGAGGCGACAGTGATGACGCCTTTGGGTCCTGGCATCTTGAGCTTGAGGTAGGTGTAGTTTGGGATCGCCATGAACTGCGCATAGCCCGGTCGGTCAATGATGGCGTGATACATTCCGTGAAACCCGACCACCTCGAAGGTGAGGGTCTCTTTCCTGAAGTTGGCAGGGGTGCCAAAACAGACAGGAAGGTTGATACGGCCGACGGGGAAGGCCTTCTTCCCTGGTACGACGCCATGGAACCCCCCGGCGCTGGGTCAGAGTTGGTACCTCCTGACTCCCAGGAGGTCAAGGGTCTCGAGGTAGATGACGTTCAGGCTGCTGCCGCCGTCCATGAGGACCTTCGAGAGGTGGGTGTTGATGATGACTGGGTCGATGATGAGCGGATAGGCCCTGGGGTTGGGGACTCGATCCGGATGGTCATCGCGGTCGAACATGATGGGCGCGTCAGACCAGTCAAGGTAGTGAGGCATCGTGACACAGATGGAGAAGACCTCTCGACACTCCCGCTTGCGCTGTCGGGGCGTGAGCTGGGTCGAGGGGCCCCCATAGATCATGTAGCAGTCATAGACTTCGGGGAATTTTCCGTCTTCCCCGTTGTCTCCCTCACCGCCGCCTTGGTCTTTTTTGTCGTCACCTTTCTTCACGCCCACTTGCTCGAAGTGCCTTCGAAGCATGCGGCAGTCCTTAAGCTTGTGCCTTGCCCCATCCTTGTGATAAGGACAGGGCCCCTCGAGCATTTTGTCAAAGATGGCGCCCTCGGGGGGACCTCGAGGTCTTTTGCGTTCGGTTGCTGCGACAAGATCATCTTCTACAGCCTCATGCTTGCCTTGCTGATGTTTCTTCATCTTGTTATTTCTCTTCGGCCCTTTGCTTGAGCCTCCGGCATTGTCGGCTACCAGCGTTTTTCCCTTGTCCTTCCCGTCGCTGAAGAAGGCACCGACGGCCTCTTCGCCAGCCGCGTAGTTGGCGACCACATCCATGAGCTCGTCGACGGTGTCGGGACGGTTACGCCCTAACTCATGAACTAGGTCCTTGCAGGGTGTACCCGCAACAAACGCTAGAATGACGTCGAGATCGGAGATGTGGGGTAGTTCGGTGCGGAGCTTGGAGAATCGTTGAGCAAAGTCGCGGAGAGACTCCCCTGGTTTCTGCTTGTAGTTGTGCAGTTCCCAGGAATTCCCGGGACGTACGTAGGTACCTTTGAAGTTCCCCTCGAAGATCCGGACAAGGTCGATCCAGCCGCGAATCTGGTTAGGGGGAAGCTCCTCGAGCCACCTACGCGCGGTGTCGGACAGGAACAGGGGAAGGTGACGTATGATGGCGTGATCATCACGCGCCCTGCCCACCTAACAAGCCAACCGAAAGTCGGCTAGCCAGAGCTTGGGATTGGTTTCGCCGTTGTATTTGACGATACTCGTGGGGGGTCGAAACTTGTCGGGCAGCTGGGCGCAGCGGATCTTCCTGCTGAAGACTCGGGGACCCGGTGGCTCCGGGGCCTGTCGGTCTTCGTCGCTGTCGTAATGCCCTCCATGATGGGCGCTGTACCCTCGATCCTCGGCATCCCCGTGCTTGCGTCTGCGGTTCTCGACAATGTCGAGGCGCGCGTCGCGGGGAGCACGGTCGTCGTTGATGCGTTCTTGGGCCGGCTTCTTCTTCTGTCAGGGGGTTGCCCCCTGATCGACCGAGCCCTCCCTTTCGGGCCGGGAGGGCTCGACCTGAGGTTCGGAGGCAGCCCCTCGACGCCTCAAGGCTGAGCTCTCGGCTTGCTGAACCGCAGCAACTTGGAGGAGATCCTCGACCTCGCGTTGTATCCGCCGAGCTTGCGAGTTGGATGGCGCGGGCATATTGCGAAGGAGGATAGCCGCCGCAACAATGTTATGGCTTGCTCGGGGATAACGGTTGGTGGGTTGCTCGGGTGCTCCTGCCTCGATGATCTGTCGGTTGACTTCTCGGGCCCTGGCTCGGGCTCTACCGCTGGGCGGTCGCCGTTCTTGCTCGAGGGTCAGCTCGAGTAGGCGCAATCGTTCCTGCTCGTCGGCGAGCTTCGCCTGCAACTCCCGAATCTATGCCAGCTGTGCGTCTTGCTCGCCAGGACGGGGGCACGCTTCTCAGGGTGCGTCTGGTTGTTGGTCCTCTGCTCTGGAGGGAGCGTCTCCCGCCACAGCGGTAGCTGCCGTGGCCGCTGGATCGATGGTGTCTTGATCGGAATCGACATCACCATCGATGTGGAGGCACTTGCGGGTAGGATCCCAATGATCGGAGTCAGAGTTGGGGTCGCCGCAGCAGAAGATGGGGAATTGCCCCCGCGCCTCCTCCTGCAGCTGCCGTCGGAGCGTGCCGATGGTGTACCTCCGGGGGCTGGGCGCTCTTACAAAGGCCAAGCCCTCGGAGGCTGGTGTGGCAGTCCCCACATTTGTCATTGCACGGAGAAGGGTACTTGAGTGGTCCTCCAACATGCTCATGCTGGAGTGGGTCGCTGTCGAGATCGTCGTTGTGGGATTGTTGAAGTTGAACGAAGGCCGCCGATGGCGCTCGAACAGCTCGTGCGGGAGCAGGCTCGATCGAGCGGGGGCTTCGTCGCGCTTCCTCCATGTGCATACTGCGAAGGTGGAGTCGGGGTTGTGGTGGGGTCCTGCCGGTTTGCCCTCTACCTCTAAACTCGGGTCAGATGCTCCCTCAACAAGGGGTGAGGAGAAAGCGGCGGGAACCCTCCCCGACTTAGGTTGATGGCGATGACGGTGCCGACCGTGCCTCCTTCTAGATGTGGAAGCAAGGTCGTGAGACTGGTGAGCGGCCCCCCAAGAGCGTGGGGGCGTACCGCGACCTGCGTTCGGGTCACTGATTGAGAGCAGGGTCATGTCGTAGCCCTGGCCGAGGGTCATGAACTCCAGGCTCCCAAACCAGATCACCGTAGCGTGCAGAAGTGGTGAAACAAAGTCGCCCATCCGGAAAAATGGCGGGAAATTGTTAGTGACACACGGCTCCCCTAACTGGCGCGCCAACTGTCGGTGTTTTGACCCTCGGGGGGTTAACACCAACGAGTAATATTCGTAATTGCGTGCTCCCTTAATCCGGTGGGTGATGCAAGAAGGACACGGCGATTTATCCTGGTTCGGGCAAAGAAGGCCCTATGTCTAGTGGGGGGAGGATGATTTGTGTTATCTTGCACCGAAGTGCTAGTACAGGGGAAAATACAAGCAGGTGTGAGGAGCGCGTGGTGGAGCTTGGGCGTTCGGACGCCTAGTTCTCAACCTTACGCTGTCTCATGGTGTCGTTCTGTGATCTAAAGACTTAGCGTTTCTGTGCTCTCTATCTCTTTTTTGGTAGGTCCTGGCGCCTCCTTTTATAGATGAAGGAGGGGCACAGGGGTACATGTATTTCGAGTCCGCATAGCTAATGATGTACGACGTTGAGGCCGATCACGTCGGTGCCGCTGTAGTGATGTACGTCGGTATGGGAGGCCCTGCAGCCGTCGCGTCGGGAGTTGTTGAAGTTCCGCTCGAGGGTTCGTTTGATGAAGTCGAGGGGCGACGGTCGAGGGCCTTGGCTGGAGTCGAGGGGGTCGTGCCGAGGAGGTCGAGCCTCGCCGGATAAGACCAAATCCCGGAAAATGCGGGAAACGTGCTGGTTTATACGTCTCGAGGTGGTGCTGAACGGGGCACAGTGGTTGGCATGGTGCAACAGCGAAGTATGATCCGCAGGATTTCGGGGCATGGGCGGTAAAAGCCAGATTTGACAGCCACGCCTGCAACTGTTGCCGTAACTGTGGCCATACGGTTAGGCGGGGGTAGGTAGATTGCATTAAATGCGCCCGGGCCCGTACGGGAGAGTCGGTAGCCGAGGGGTGTACTGTCCTCGAGGACCGCCCATTCGCCCGAACGAAGTTCCGTCCTCGAGGGCAGGCTCGTTCGGCGGGCGAAGTTACGTCCTCGAGGGCAGGCTCGTTCGGCGGGCGAAGTTACATCCTCGAGGGCAGGCTCGTTCGGCGGACGAAGTTCCGTAATCGAGGGGTCGCCCGAATTGTAACCTCCCGTGTACAGTACCAGTCCGTTCGGTAGCCTCTCGAGTGTACAGTACCAGTCCGTTCGGTAGCCTCTCGAGCAGGCTTTGGCTTTGGGCCGTCGTCGTCCGTTCGTGGGTCAGCCCGATATGTCTTTGCCTGCGGGCCTTCGTACGTTAGCGCGGAAGGTCACCGGAGGGGTCGAGTTGCTGATTTTGCGGGGTTTAGTTCGGTAAACCAGGGGTTTGGGGTACCCATTTCTCGGGTATCGACAGTGTTCTCACAAGAACGCCGACCAGGGATAACTTTAGAATAACCATTCAAGTAATTAAGTTCCACAAACAATTCACATAATCGTCAATCAATACAAGTTGTCTATAATGGATATTCAATGAACACTTTATTAATCATGGATACAATCAGAATATCATCATCTACATAATTAGCTTTTGGGCATATTCCCAACATCAAGTCCCTCTATAACCAGACTCTACACATATTTGACACACATGTATAGAGCACATCTACAACGCTCGCTCCTATACCGCTGCCTAGCACTCACTTCCAGCCATAGTCACCATGCTCATGAACAATGCATTTGTCCCATAGGGATAAGCATGCGTGGCAGTAGGAAGCACAGGGGTTTTGGCCAAAATGGTCACAAATGACATCAGTTTACACACACGAGTCCCCGGTAAATGGCATCTTCTGGTCTCGCTTTCATGCCTAGTGGGTACGATAGAGGCAAAGCTACCGAAGCCAATGTGGCATGGTATCCATCCATTCTTTTGGGTCTTGATGCGTGTGACACTTCATCTCCTCGTACAGAAATTGTTTCTTTGTTTTCCCTCTCTTTAATAAATTTCTTGCCACCAAACTGCTTATGTTGTATGATAACTATACACTAATACACATATAAACTATTTTAGGTGGAGTATTGGGAGTGTCCTAACTCCTAATATATGGCAAATAGAGAAATTCACATGGTTCGATCTCGCCTCGCGATTGGCTTACTCTTACTCTATCTATTATACAAAGTTGTTTCGTGGTTAATACTGCAAGTACAATTCACAATTATGTGTGACACTATCCGCAGTGCTAGTGCTAGGTGGCAGGTGCAAGATTCTTGCGACATGGCAGTGGTAGTATGACACTACCGGCAACGAAAGCATTAGGGATCCCTAGTCTGTTTTTATGAGACTTGAGAAGAAACAAGGTTCCACCACCGTTCGGGCCAGTGACATTTATCAGCTCCGAACCAGAAACACGTGGCCCAAGCACTCTCGACTGACCTGAACTCTGTTGTTCATTCATTAAACGATTCGTCCAGAAGTTTCTGGGCGGAAGACATCTGTGAAGAATGCAATTCAACCATGCAACGTGATAAATAATAACATCTGTGAAGAATGCAATTCAACCATTCAACCAGCAACCAAAAGGAGCTAGCTATCCTCCAAATTTAATTCATATACAATGATTTGTCTCCATTTAGCATGTAGACCACTTCACTAAATATGTCAATTTGTGAAGTTTGTCATTTATAAGAAAACTACTCCGGTCATTAATGAATTTTAAATCAACGTGTTTCTGGAGCTGATCGAAAACAAAATTTAGAAAAATAGATATTACTCATTGATAAGTAAGCATCTCTCTTCTGGTTCATGTTTAGTTGAGGCGGCTATGCACTCGATGAATCTTGTGCAACAACCATACAAAGGCATCGGTGATGCACAAGCTGAAATATTAATATATTCCATTTTCTAAAAAACAACCATACAAAGGAGGCAGCCATTGGACAAGTGTCTTCATTGAGCCATATTATCAGAATAATGCAATTGAGCTCCACAAAAAGGGAAACACAAAGAATTACATAGGAATTTTACTGCAATCTCGATCACAAGAATGGATCCAATATCATAGGAAAAACAGAGGAATGAAGAGAATTCCTACATTCCAAACGCTTACATTTCTACAGTTTTCCAGTCTAATATCATCAGAACACCCAAACTGATTGGCCGAAGGCTTTGTGACAGAACCGACCAATTTATTAGAGCATAAGCACATAATTCACCATTAGGACGGCAAACTACATGATTGAGACCTAATAAGCCTGGTAGTCATACCGAAATCTCGAAGGATTTCAAACTTTTCCGACACGACCAAGATCGTAATAGTTTAGCGTTCCCATTCACAAGTACATAGTTCGCACATAGTTTAAATCATCGGAGTACGAATAAAATTATTACAACCCAAGTTTAAATTTCAAAATAAAGCGAAAGCAATTTAGTTCAAATCCACACACGCACTTAGTTCAAATACAGTGCCAGTCCCTTGGTCAACATCCAGTAAAAGCATCAAGTAGAGAGGAGTGACCATGTCCAAGGTCTAATCATCTCCCAAAGCGGGATAGAAGCAGTTCTGACAATAGCCATAAAACATCTCACCATCTACAAAAACATGAGAAATAAAAGCCTGAGTACGAGAATGTACTCAGCTAGACTTACCCGTCTTAAACTAAAATAAAGTGACTCCAAGGAGTATGCAAGGCTGTATAAGTAGGATAGCTGACTCATTTAATTACGAAAAAACTTTGCATTAAGAATTAATTAATAAGAACCTTCTAGCAATGTATTTTAATCTGATTAACCTTATCATGCTACATTAGCATCTGTACTAAACAAGCATGGTAATAATTATTCAACAAGAAAGTAACCAATTCCGGTTGAGTATCTTTCAATCTCAACAGCTCAACCATCTCATTTCTGGTTCAAGTTCTTACTACGATGCCGCTGCTCAAGTCAAGTGTTCACTGTCCAGGAACGATGGCGGTTATAATCGATTACTAACCAGCTGGCAGGTACTCCTCACACAAACCACACTCACCCGCTAAGGTGAGCTACAGATCACCGACATTCAATTCAGGAAAAGCGCGGGATCAACAGGTACCATCGTATCTAGGAACCGCCCGGCTGCCTTATTCAGGGCGACCCTGACCTCGGACTTACTCTCCGCGTAACCTGTGGTCCCCCATCTTCACCAATACGATGCGTACAGCAGGTCGACTCCCGGCCCAAATCAAAATTAGGCTTCGCGGTCGGAACGACTTATCCTTCCAGCTAAATGTGAGGCATAAATTCAATATGACTTGAGGACGTACAACGGACGGGGTCCTAGTTCGACACAGACGGGATAACCACACCAAACCTCCAGTTCAGTCTCAACACCAATCCCGCCCGGTCTCGATTTATTATCTCCACATGGTTATCCAAGATAACAATGTATTCAACCATTCCGAGTCACCACCTATAACTCGCGGATGACAGGAAATCACCCGACTTCTACCGATCTAGTTAAGCAGAGCTAAGCATATATTCGTACCTGAACCTAACAGGGTTGAAGTATAAATAGTGGCAAGGAATATAAGTAATGCAGCAACGGTATAAAATAACGCCTATAACTTAATGCATCAAACAAGTAAAGGACTCAAGTTAGATATTTTGCAAACCACAGGGAGAATGCTCCGGGGCTTGCCTTTCAGGAAAGAGCTTGGCTGGTGGTCGGGACACTCCGAAAGATCAACCTCAGGATCCTCTTCTGCTGCTGCTTCCCGAACCAAAGCTTCCTGCTGGCCTTCCTCTCCTTGTGCTCCGGGAACTACCGTTTCGAGCTCTGATGATCCTGTATGATGCATAGTGCATATGAGTACCGTGCATACATATAAATATAATGCTGATGGTGATGGTGAATGAATGCTCAGCTAAGATGAATGATATGATATTTTGAAAACATGTATGATAAGCACATGTCATCTGCATTCTCTTCTACCGACAACTCTCCAAATAGGCCTCGCATTACAATTTACTCGCACACTATAAAGAATTATAAACAACCATTGTTTCACACACTATACTCTACTGAACCAAAACCAATAGTAGATCACACATATCACAAAGAGCATAAAAAGCATTTTTACACACATGAAATGATAACTCTAAAGCATTATTTATAATTAAAAGAAAATAGGGTATAACTACAACATGACTTTAGACTACTTAGAAAATTCTATAAAAATTACAGGAGCTTAATCATACCGAATAAAGACTACCATAAAAATTTCAAGTCAAAACAGTAAGTACTTTATCCTACACAAAAATAACAAGGCAGCACAATTTCAGGGGCATAAAATACTTTGTACATAAAAGTATGTCAAACAATAGATCTCAGAACATCATTAGCTCTAGATTGACTTAAAAACACTCTCCAAAAAGTTTCATGCACAAATTCTTTATATATAATTTATTATGAATTATTTATCATCACATGAAAATAGGCACCATAATTAGACAGATCAAACTTTCCACATGACATAACCTCATAACATTTTTCACAGATAGAGCATGACATAAGAAGACTAACAAACTTGGTCTCACATTTTTCTGAGCAACAGAGAATTACTTATGCATTTTCTAAGATAAAAGCAATTAATAGAGATAAATAAAGCTATACAGAAAAGTATCACAAATTTCAGATTTCATATTTTTCATTTATAGATCATCTCATAAGAAAAATAATGCAAGTTGAACCAACTCATTTGGATGAAAAATGAGCAAGTTATGAATTTCTAAAGGTTTAATAAAAATTTGGAATCATTTCTAAAAAGAAAAAGAAAAAACACTTTGCACCGGAGACCCTGAGGTTTTTAGAAAATAACCGAGCCTTAAAAAGAAATACTCTGTCTAGCAATCTTACACCAAGACCCTTAGGGTTTCCTACATTCTAACCCGATGTCCCTGCACAGGGAAGGGAGAGGACGACGGCGTCGGCGCGGGCTCGTCGGCCGTTGCCGGGGTTCTCCGGCCAAATTGAGCAGAGGAAAAACACGAGCGTGTCTAGGCGAGTCGATTGAGGGTCCTAGCACGGTCGGAGCGGTCACCGTGGTGGTTTGCCCAAGCGCGCAGGCGGACGGTGGCCTCCCGCCGGCGGCGCACTCGGAATTCCGGCGAGGGCCGACCCGCACGGGCCTCATGAACTAGGGCTACAGCTGCTACTCGACGAGATGCACCTAAAGCTCGAGACGGGGAGAGAAATTAGCGACCAAATCGGCCGGGGCACGGCGGCGGCGGTCACCGGCTCGCCGACCGCGGGGAAGAAGCTCGCGATTGGGGCCTTACCCTCGGCGAGGACGGTTGCTGGCAGGTGCCCGAGTGAGCACACGTCGAGGCGGGTCTGGTGACGGGCTTGGAGAAGAAAATGCGCGGCGAGGTGGCTCGGTGACGGCGGCGCAGACGGCGGCTCGCGGAGCTGCGGGAAGGAGGCGGGGAAAGTCGAAATTGAGAGAGGGGACAAAGGGGAGGGAGCAGCCACGGTCGTTTTAACGTTTTTGGGACGGCCGCTGCCGCCTCGGACCACCGGTGGACGCGCGCCACGCGGAGCGCGCGGCTGGGCGACATGGGCGGTGGCCGGCCATTTCCCTGACGGCCAGAAAACAGCCATCACCGAAAAGCTATTTTTATGAATGTAAAACAATTTTTGCTGCTTAATAACTCTTGAACTAGACCGAACTAGCAAAAACTCCAAATATATGAAATGTAGCTTTTGAAGAGTAGAATATTTCATCTGTACAAAGTTTGGCCAGATTATGCATAGATTTTGAAATACAAAAATCCAAATAAAATACCCTTAAAATTCCCTAAAATAGAAAAACAGCCTCCAATTCTGTCCTTTTTCAACATTTTTGAACATCTTCTAAGCATTTTCATGGAAAGTGGTAATTACAAATTTTGTTCCTTGTAAAATTCTCTACAAACTTTATTTAGGGTGCACACACATGCAAGCACTCTAGCTACCACTTTCAATTCAGTCAAACAAAACTACTTTAATGGTCCACCTTGGTCAACCATGACAACAAAGCTTAATTAACCAAAACCATGAACATAAACCTAGCTTCATTTGGTGTCCTAATCATGTCTAGGTTACCTTAGGGGTCATCAAACACCAAACACTCATACCACTATCCAATTCATGTGAAAGGCAAGCATAGTTTGAATAACCAAGCATGATACATGAAATGACAATCAATCTTTTCATTAATGCCATGCATAATGATGCTTATGCTTAAGAATGCAAATGATTATGTATGCTTAACACCAGAGTGTTACAGGCTTGCTGGGTATCTGGACCTGGACATACTGGATAAATATGTGCTGCTTTCACGAGAAGCGTTGGCAGTGTGTTTCCCGATGCCACCTATTCCTACCCCAGCAATATGCACTAGGCGCTGCATCACATCCTTCCCTTTTTTCCCCCATGAGAGAGTGACACTCTACAACACATTGGTATTGGTATATGTAATTTTCTTGTATCAGGTTGCTAGCCCCTCTTGGGTGACCTCCCATATATGCTCCTCCAACATTTGAGTAAGGGGAGTTATTGGCTTATATCTGAATCGATGCTGAAACAGAGTAAATGCTGCAACTACGAGTGTTGACATGTTGCAACTACAAGTTTTGACATGTTTCAACTTTATTACGCCGCCTACTCAAAGAATCAATGGCTGCGTCCTTTGATATAAACAGTTCTTTCTCCAATGACATGCCTTCTAATGTACACAGCTACCACAGCAGAGCCTCCCAGGCTCCCACATAAGGCATCATGTCGATTTGTTCCACAATATTTCCCAGTCCTAGTTTGTTGCGTGCTCTGACAAATAATAGGATAATAATCTCTTTGCAATGCCTAAATCAGCAGTGGGTTCGAGTTGACACTCCTGTCCAAGAGAAAATATTTCCACATCTTACACTAAAAATGAATCAAAATTACCCAGATTGGTACCAAAATTATCTGGAGTATGTTGGAAATTAAATGCACATGGGAAATTGGAACCGGCCTCTGTATTTAAATAGGATTGGTTCCATTCATTCACAGAATTGATAAAGATGTTCGCAAAGGCTGTTACATAGGGTGTGTTAAGCTCATCATATTAATTTGAAAGCTTAAGGACAACTTTTTAGCACACATGTTTGTTGTAGTGAGGATTTGTTTATTTTGACGAAAAGATTAGACGGAAATAGATGAGGATTCATAATTTTAGAGATCGGGAGATTAGGTGGATAGGATGAGCCAATTTTTGTTTGATTAGGTGGATGTAATTGACCTGTTTACTTATTTGCTCCGAATACATGTTGATATTGGGTGGGGCATTCGGAGTGTCCAAGCTAACTCCTAAGAGGCAACACGGCTTCCTTGCTCTTGTTCTGTCCTCTGATACAGAGTGTTTTTTTTTTTTGAACGGCAAGTTGTTTTGTTGTTAAGGTTTGCTGCAATACTATATATGATTCAGAAATCAGAATTACTTGAGCTGTAGTGCAGCATGCTCCAAAAGATGAATGGACTATCACAGGTCAATGATCTGACCTCACTGTACGGCGGAGGCCAGCACCAACACCTCCACATCCGGTTGAGTACATGTCAACTGAAGTCGCTAATGCTAGCTAACCGGTTCACACGCGCTTGCGAGCATTGTTGGTTGGGGCCTTCTTAGAGCGCTGTGTGGGAACAAAAATAACAGAGAACGGCCGGCCATGGTGAAAAGCACCTAAAGACAGAATCGTGTAATTCAGTCTCCCGATACCTCCCCATCTCACTCTCTGTTCGCTGTAACGTTTCTACAGTCGCAGAGTGGTTGTTCCTGTGCAGCTGCGTCGGCTGATAAACAGGGCAGCGGAACAGGTATCGTCGGCGGTGTTACTAGTGAACAGGTATCGTCGGCGCTGTAACCTTAGTTTTTTGTTGAAGCCTGGTCCGACATACTCAGTTTCTCAAGAACTACTGCAGTTCAATGCAACTCGTGCAAAGACTATAACTACACGTGGATGCAATTGCAACAGAGCCATGTAAATACGACTCATCGTTACAGCAGTAGTTGCCTCGTAATTATGGCCCTTCTTGGATAAAGAGTTCGACTTCAACTCTCGTAACCTCTAATACGACTCAAGGACCTCTGTAACCACCAGACAATACACATATCTGACACATATGTAATAGAGCAAGTACGCACGTTCGTTGCTACACCACTACCTATGCTTAGCTTCCAACCATAACTCACCATGCTCATGAATCCCGATAAAAACGGATCGGATATGAACGGATATCAGTAATACCATATTTGTTTTTATATTTAGGTTCGGATTCAGATTCGAATACGGATAGTTTCAACCATGCCAGATAGGTTATGATTGGGTATCGACATCATAAATATAAGATTTTAGTATTCGGATACGGATACGGTAAGATACGGACGGATTTAAACCTTTTTAAACGAATTCGATCTTGAATACGGTCGAAAAATATTTATACCGTTTTCATCCGTACTCATGAACAATGCATTTGACCCGGGTAGGATAAGCATGCTTAGCGATAGGAGGACAGTTATTTGGCCAACAATGGTCACAAACGATATGAGTATTAGACTAGTCCTATGTAAATAGAATCTTTCGGTCTCGCTTCCATGCCTAGGGAGTACGATAGAGACAAAACCTACCGAAGCCAATGCGGCATCCATCGTTTCTTTTGTGTTTTTATGCATACGAGATTTCATCTCCTCGTATATAGAGATTATTTCTTTGTTTTCCCTCCCTTTCTTTAATAAATTTCTTGTGACATTACCAAACGTAGAGCGGTCTTGGTGCAAGCGGTAGAGCCAAGCCCTAGTCTTTACACATTTATGCAGGAATGGCTGCTGGCTATTTTCCTTTTCCCAGACCCTGCAGTGCGAAAGCCTACGGCACTATGTACGTTCTTTTTGACATTACCAAACGTATGCACTAATACACGTATAAACTATTTTAAGTGGAGCATTGGGAGTGTCCTAACTCTTAATATATGGGAAATAGAGACATTCACATGGTTTGATCTCGCCACGCAGCTTTCTTTGCTCTTGCTCTATCCTCTAATACAGAGTTGTTCTGCGGTTAAGGTTTGGTGCAATACTGCAAAGTATAATTCACAATTATTTGAGCTGCAGTGCAGCATGTTCCAAAAGATGAATTGATTATCACAGATCAATAATATCTGCCCATTGTTCTGTGGCAGCTAGCACCAGCTTAATCTTTGTATCTACTCCTATATAAATATTTGAGATTTTTTACCACGCTTGTAAACAAAGTGAGCCCTCCATTCTAGTAGATCCGATGGTTTAAAAATAGGAGGAACCAAATGATAATAGGAACTTAAGTTGTGGACCAGAACTAAAAATCGGCCTGGAACTGGTTTCTAATTAAATTTGAAGGATACAATTGTATTTTGACATCTGCGAAGTTGCTTCTCCTAATTACACCAGGAAATTGAAAGGATCTGCTTCTGCGAATAAAGAGCTGCGTATATCGGAAGTCGGAACGTTCTTCATCTTCAAATCAAGAAAACGTAGCACGACGGTCGGACCGTGGGAGCTCGCCGCCTGCTGAGACCGTGCACGGGATCCTTCCCGCAGTTGAGATTGCAACGGCAAGGCACGGGAAGTGCACTGGCGAGCCGGCCAGAGGCAGCGGCAACGGCGGTGGCTACGGTAGAGACGACGCTGAGGCATTTTTCCATGTCTATGTCCGCGATGGCGGCGGCCGCGACCAACGTTTCGCGCGCCAGCGCCGGCGCTGCAATCCCAGCCGAAACATGTGAATCTTGCGGATTCGCAGGAGAGACAGCACAACACCTAGGAAGCTAGGATCAATGGAGATGCCAGGTTGCCTCAAAAAAATGGAGACGACGGCGGTGCCGATCGACTTGCTTGTGGTGAACTACGAGCGAAGGAAAACGACGTAGATCTCGCGGAGCAGTTCGTGTTTTGTTTTGGACATAACAGTTCGTGGGTTCAGGAGAGAATCTACGTTAGAAAAATTACTAAACTACCCTTAATTATAATTTTTCAGTTAACACCTACCACAAACAAATTAACGGGAGGAACCATCGGTTCCTTCCAAACACCGTAAAAGATCTCCTCAATTAATTACTCTCGTTGAATGGAGAGTTCCACAACTTAATAATAGAAGTTTTAGATACATGATATATATTTTTGTAATTTTAGTTGCTGATGAACTCAGATAGTAAACATTAATTAATCACTACAAAGTAGTATAAGTAATAATCAGTTCATGTTGTCACTATTGATCATCATAGTTAACAAAAAATGGAAATGGTTATTAACCATGGCTTGTAGCATCAAACTATGCAAGCCTTGCGAAAACTCTCTATATGCAGATTCATGAAGTTAGTTTTATCTCAGCTAGCTCTATGTTTATGCTATTTCCTCATGTGTGGAGAAATGTAGATCGAGTTGTGGGCAACTCACTAGGATTGTCATTTGGACGACGAGTGTTAGGGGTTTAGGGCGACACAGTAGGAGTAGGATCAATGGCAGGAGAGACACTCTTGTGTCCCATCTCCATGTGAAGAGGACAATGGACTCCAGCGGAACCACAATAGACAAGGGTCCAGCACAATTTTCATGTGCTGCTGCATTATCCCATGCTTCCCAATCCTATCGCATGACACTATCAGCACGGCTAGTGCTAGATGTGTTGGGATCGACCCCAGAGCGGCTAAGGGTTCTTACCTCCGACTAGGTTTCTAACTGTTATACCAAATGGCTTCTGTCTCCGTGTGCAGGGTATAGTGAAGCAACAGAGTCTCGGAGGTGTGACCTCTGCTGCTACGGCTTCGCCGGTGACCATGGGGGCGTCGAGGCGTGGAGGCCCGGTGGGGATGCCTCGCTTTAGGCGGAGGTCCTCCAAAGCCGAGCGGAGGTGGCAACCTCCGACAAGGACCCTGACGCTGGCGGAGGTCAAAGCGGAGACATCAGTGGCACATGAAGGAGGCCCACTGAGACGACGAGTTGGGCCTGGCAGAAGTGCTGCGACGGCAGTGGAGCGAATGGAGGCCACCAAAGCGATAGCTAATGGGCCACGGCCCATGGGCCGCGGCAGAGATGGCGAGGACGTCATTGCCCTCACGGGGTCCACATGTAATAGAGTTAAATATTAGGGTTCTGAAACTCCCTTCAGGGGTACGTTTGTACTTTTAGTTTTGGGTTGTGTGGCCACTATAAAAGGCGATGACCCCCTGTGTAATAAGGGTAGTTGTCCTCTGGTAGCTGCAGTGCCACCTACCCTAGGGCCCACCTTATAATTTTCCCCAATTATATTTACAGAGAGTTGATCTCGGTCCCACCGTTACACTATATTCAAAACCTGCTAAAACCGTGTTCCAACAGTTGGCGCCCACCGTTTGTGTCTGGCCGGAGATAACACCCGCAGATGCCACCAAGAACAAGAACCTCCATGAGGAAGCACCTACGCCTCCAGAAGGAAAGATGAAGGTGGCAATGAGAACAACACTAACGAGCAATGGGGGATCCCCCAGAACCACCTCAGCCAGTTCAGAACCAAGAAGATGAGCTAACCAGGCTAAGAGCCGAAATGCACGCATGGAGGCTGAAAGGAACAGACTAAGGGCAGAGCAAGCTGCCACTCAAAGAACAATACAATCATCGCGTCAAGCGGAGGAGATTAGGCAACAGATGGTTGTCTTACAAGCGGAGATCCAGAGTATGCAACCTTCGGCAAGCAACCTCACAAACACCACTCAGCCACCGAGATCCAGCCCACATCCTGTTACAGACGTACAACCAGTACACAGCATAATGCTACCACAACACACATCATCAAGAATCTTTGATCCGAGATCACCTTTGTCCGAAGGCTTGCAAAGAGCACCATGGCCTCAGACTTATAAGCCCGTGTCCTTGCCGAGATTCAATGGCAAGACAGATCTAAGGCAGTTTATAATGAGTTTTGAGGCAGCAGTTGCCTTCGCAGGAGGCAACGACCATGTAATGGCAAAGTCATTCGTAATAGCAGCAGAGGGAGACCCCCTAGCATGGTACTCAATATTGAAGCCAAGCACAGTATACTCTTGGGAAAACCTACGTGACCAGATACTAGAAAACTTTAAAGGATATACCAGCGAGTCATTAACATCGTCAGACTTGTTCAGCAACAAACATCTAAAAGGCGAACCCCTCAGAGACTACCACCAGAGATTCTTACACCTCCGCGCCAAGGCACCTGACGTCCCAGACAGGGTAGCAATAGAAGCGGCAATCAAAGGGCTCCGAATCGGGCCGTTTCCTAGTCATATGGCAAGGAAAAACCCAACTACAATGACTCAACTACATGAAGAGTTTGAGAAGTATCGCAGATCAGACAATGACCTTCGCAAGAGAATAGAAGAAGCAGATAATCAAAGCAAACAGTTATCAGGCAGCAGCCACAGAAAGGACAATAGACTTCAGCAAAGGCAAAATTATCAGAGCCAGCAGAAGCAAGTTTTCAATGTTCAGAATAGCTAGCCTCAGCAATACAATGAAAAGAAAGAAGAAGGCGACCCAGAACAGAGGAATCAGAATGGGTAGAATTGGACAAGAACCAGAAGCCAAAGAAACCTTATTATCTCTTCCACGGAGAAGACAAAGGTCACGTCACAAGAGAGTGCCCGGAGGCCCTCGAAACCATAGAAAGAAAGAAAAGCAAACAGTCGCAGTAACAACCTTTGCAACAAAACACCAGAGAAGTAAATCACATGTATGGACAGCAGTGCCATTAGCAATACAACCCAAGATACAGTACAACACCACTACCACAGCACAGTTTAGGACAGCAGTACTATCCAACATCACTACAAGCCTGGAGGCCAGTGCATCGGCAAACAGAGCAGTACCCAAGCCACATAGCTAGCAGAGCAGAAAGCAGTCTAACTTACATCAACTTGAGACCACCGCATATCACATTCATTGAAACACCACAGGTGCAGCTACCTCCGATGGGTCAGCAAAGGCAATACGAGGCCTTGCCAGCACCTCTGCAACATAGCCAATCATCATCAGTCGGTCCAAAGGTGGAACCTATGATTGAGAACCAGATGAATCCACACTCTTTCTTACCGACCGTCGGGATAATAGTATCGATAGCCGAAGGCTCAGCTCTAGAATTTGAAACAAAAAAAGCAGAAGAAGGATCACCTCCACTTAGTAAACAACGTAGCAGTTCAGGGCATATTTAGGTCAACAGAATGGTCCAAAGTGCCAATCGAGTTCACAGAATAGGACCTCCAGGTAGAAAGTTATCCACACGCAGATGCTATGGTGATCAAGGCAAACATAGCAGCTTGGGAGATAAGTAGAATACTCGTAGACTCTAGGAGTTCAGTGGACATCATTTTTGCCATTGTGTTCAACCAGATTAAGCTTAGCAGAAGCCAGTTACAGCCACAAGATACACCACTGATCAGCTTTGGCGGTGGAAAAATCGATGCACTAGGCAAAATATCATTACCAATGTCATTTAAAGATGGAGACTGTGCCAAGACAGAGTACATCACCTTTGACGTAGTAGATATCTACTACCCATACAATGCAATTTTGGGAAAATGATTTGCAAATAAATTCAACGTGGCAATACACATGGGCTACCTCTGCATGAAGATGCCAGCGCTGCACAGGATGATAACAGTACGGGGCAGTCAGAAAGAAGCAAGGAACATTGAGAGAGCAATTTATAAAGCACATAGGAACATAAACACTGTGGCCACAGAAGATCCTCTGGACAGCCAGGGGAAAAGACAGACATGGGAGACCAGGAAGACACACTGACAATGCCATTAGAGGAAGCCGTCCCAAACAGAAAAGGGACCATAGGAGCAAATCTATAAGAGGTAGAGAGAAGAGACTTGTTAGAGCTGTTAGCAAAAAACAAAGACATATTTGCTTGGTCAGCATCAGATTTATAGGGCATCAACAGAGATGTAATTGAGCACATACTCGACTTAAATCTAAATGTCAAGCCCAAGAAGCAAAAGGAAAGAAAAATGTCAGAAGAACGGACCCTCGCAACCAAAGCAGAGGTCCAAAGGTTACTAGATGCCAAGGTCATCAGAGAAGTTAAGTATTCAGAATGGCTAGCAAACATTGTCCAGGTGCCAAAGAAAAACAACAAAATGAGGATGTGTATAGACTTCACAGACCTAAACAAGGCCTGTAAAAAAGATCCCTTTCCCCTACCAAGAATGGACTCATTAGTCAATAAAGAAGTAGGATGCAAGCACTTCTCACTGCTAGACTATTTCTCAGGATACCACCAGATATGGCTAAGAAAAGAAGATGAGGAGAAGACAAGTTTCACAACACCTTTCAACACATATTGCTTTGTTTGAACGCCAGAAGGCCTAAAAAATATGGAATCAACATTCTCAAGAATGATTTAGATAATCCTAGAGTCCTAGTTATAAATCATAGCCTATGTTGATGACTTAGCAATCATAAGCAAAGAGACCGGAGATCACCTGGAGGACCTAAAAGAGACATTTGCTAATCTCAGGGAAGCAGGTTTAAAATTGAACCTAGAGAAGTGTATCTCAGAGTGAGCAAAGGAAAGATGCTCGGATATATCATTGGCCCGAAGGGGCAGAGAGAAAATCCAGACAAGACAAGAGCAGTGCTAGCAATGTCAGAACCGACCACCAAAAAAGAAGTCCAAAGACTAACAAGCAGAATGGCAGCACTTAACTGATTCATCTCGAAGTCAGCAGAATGAAGTCTATCATTCTTCAAAACACTCAAGGTCTCAGACAGATTTGAATGGGGTAGGGAGCAATTGGAGGCATTCCAGCAACTCAAAAATTACATGACAAAGGACCTGATGGTCATAGCACCTGACACAGACGTAGTACTATTACTATACATTGCAGCATCCACAAGCGCAATTAGCGTAGTACTGATTCAGGAGAAATAAATTAATGACAAACAAGTGCAACAACTAGTGTATTGTGTATCAGAAGTGTTATACGGAGAAAAACTAAACTACTCAAAAATTGAGAAAATAGCTTATGCAGTGGTTACAACATCAGGAAAACTCAAACACTACTTCCAAGAATCATGAAATCTTGGTATCGACAGCTCAACCGTTAGAGACATCCTGGGTAACAAGGAGGCCTCAGGAAGGATCGGCAAGTGGGCAACAGAGATCTCTCAGTTTGGCATCAAATTTGTTGTGAGAACAACAATCAAGTCACAAATGCTAGCAGATTTTTTGGTAGAATGGACATCTCTGCCCCACACAGAGGAGAAAACGGAGGCTTTAATATGGACATTGTACACAGATGGGGCATGGAGCCTCTAGGGAGCAGGTGCCTCCGCAGTGTTGATACCCTGTTAGTAACAAAAATAGAATATGCAGCCAGGCTATGTTTCAAAGCCATGAACAATGTAGCGGAATATGAAGGTGTGATCCTCGGGCTCAACAAAGCCAAAGCATTGGGTGCGAAGCACATAATCGTCAAAAGAGATTCACAAGTAGTCACAGGACAAGTGGAAAAAGAGTACTTTGCAAGAAACCAAGTGTTGGTCAGATATCTAGAGGTGACCAGAGGCCTAGAAAAGAGGTTCAAAGGATTCACACTAAAACATATCCCAAGGGGGGATAACACAGAAGCAGATGAGTTAGCAAAGGCATTGGCTAATCAGGCGGAGGTACTTGAGGGTACATTCTATCAAGAATTAGCCCAGCCGACAACCGTGAACGTAAGTAAAGCCTTCGTGGCATAGAGGACTGGAGAAAAGCAATAATTGATCAGATCAATGGAGTCCATGTCACATCAGATGAGACCAGTTCCTTAAGATTAGCTGCACGAGCAAGAAACTACACAATAATAGATAGGACACTAAATAAAAAAGGGATAGTCCAGCCTCTGTTCAAATGCATTACAGATACCGAAGGAAGAGATCTTCTACAAAACATACATTCAGGGACATGTGGGTCACATATCAAACCAAGAGCGGTGTCAGCCAAAGCAATCAGGCAGGGATTCTACTGGCCTACTCATATAAAGGATGCACTGCATATAGTCAGAATGTGTAAGGCATGCTAAAGCTTTGCACCTCACCAATCTAACCTAGAGGGCAACTCGACTCATACATCCGGTCTGGCCTTTGCAAAGATGGGGAATGGATCTTGTTGGCCCCCTACCACTAGCACAAGGTGAAAGAAAGTACGCAGTGGTAGCAGTTGAATACTTCACAAGATGGATAGAGGCAAAGCCATTGGCAACGATTACCTCTGAAACAGTGAAAAAGTTTTTCTGGCAGAATATAATTTGCAGATTTGGGATACCTAGGACACTCACAGTTGACAACAGAAAGCATTCAATTCTGAAAAATTCAAAGAATTCTGTAAAAGCATTGGAACTCAGCTAGCCTTTGCCTTCGTCTACCACCCAGAAAGCAATGGAGTAGTAGAAAGATCAATCAGGATCATATTCTCAGCAATCTCAAAGACACTATTAGATCACAAAAATGGGAAATGGGTCGATGAGCTGCATAAAGTAATTTGGTCTCACAACACAAACGTGTCAAGGGTGACCGGGTTCATCCCAATCCAGCTACTCTGTGGAGAAGAAGCAATGATGCCAGAGGAAATTAAATACAAAAGCCTACGTGTGATCAAGGAAACACTCGCAAAAGATGAAGAATACAACATGGAAAAGACTGAGGCATACAGACTCGAAGCCACGGACAACATCGAGAAGTACCAAGGGAAAACCAAGGAATAGAGAGACGCAAAGGTTGTCACAAAGAGCATCACAGATGGAATTGGGTAATGAGGCAGAGGCCAAATGCTCGGAGCCTGGGAAAGTTACAGCCAGAATGGGAAGGACCATTCATAGCCAAGCAGGCAGGAAACAAAGGGCCATTCTATCTCCAAGACAAGAAGGAAGGACGATGGCTCACTCCTAGAACATCGATAACTCCTGAAATACTATACATAGCATGTAAGGGCTACCGCGGAAATATAAGCAGAGGTCCATAGTTTTTTTAAATTTCTACAATTTACATTTTCGCAAAAAGCCAGCTTCCACTCTTTTCCTCACACAGGGGATCCAAATCGGAGGTGAGCTTTTTAATAAGGCAAGACCATTTGTAGTCAACCTCTAAATCTATAAAGAAGAACCCCACAAAAGAATATCAAAATAGTCAAAAGCAGCCAGCAACACGGCTGCAATATTTGACAACACTTCACGAAACACGAGGTCACTCCAAGCCTATGGTTGAAACCACAAAGATTAGGCATGAAGCGACCTCTGAAATAAGCCAAAAGCCCTTGAAAAAGACCTATCATGTCAAGCATCATGGCAGGCACTTGCTATCGATAGTTGCAAATAGATCGGAACAAGAACTGCAATTCAACGCAGGCTCCGATAGCTGAAAAATGAGCAAAAGACTACACCTTCATAGCAGAGCACGACCAAAGTGGAGATAACAAAACCTGAGAAAACAATTTATGTAATAAATAAGCCTCCACAGAAACTCAGGGCATAAGCGAAGGCAAGCAAAGCAAAACATTTGATTCAAGAAACAATCACGGCTATAGTAAAGCAACGACCTCCGCACATCCCACAATGTCAAGCAAGGATAAAAATTGTCATCATCATAAAATAATAAGTCTTTATTCATCAATATTGGTAATTACATCATACATGTTGCAACAAGACTGTGCAGGATAAGCATGCAGTGCATACAAATTACATTAGGGGACCACTCCAGTCGATAATTTGCGACCCCAAGGTAGTCAACCTCCGTAAGAATCACCTATACCCCATCCTGCAAAAGAGCAAATAGCGCGCCAAGTAGAGCTCTTCGTGGAGATAAATGATCTTGTCCCTCCAGAAAAGCAGGTGATGGTGCAGCATGACTCAGTGTATTCACAAGACATACTCCACCACCATCTAGCTGCACACCACGCTGCGGCTCCAAAAACCACGCAGAAAGAATTAAGTGCAATAGTTGCTGAATACAAGAGAGAGTTGGTAGACCTCCGATCCACAGCAACACTTGATACACCCTGACACCTTCTGATTGTACAATGCCATGCACCTTCCATTGGCAAGCGATAGCTGCATAGCACATCCGCTCTACAATCACAGGGAGTGACTCCACAGCAGGCTGCCACCTCTGAGAGTACAAAATGAAACCAGGTGGTGTATTATTGACAAACAGAGACATCTAATACTCCAGCAACTAGCAACAAATTCACTAACGTAGCTCCGTCATTACGAGTCCTCACACAGTACCCTCAGACTTGTAATTCTTCATCATCCATCAGCACGATGCTAGTCACGAGACTATCCCAACATTAGGAGAAGCCAAAAGATCTTTTATAGGGAGCCGCCTAGCAGCATTAAAGCGACGACAGCCACCTAAAATTAAACATGTCATTTACAACATCAGTACACCTTTACAACCACCAAAGTATAAGATCAGAAGGAATTAATGACAAAGATACTGAATATCTAATAATTAGCCCTAGACACAGCAATATAAAAGGAGGCATGTTTCCTCACCCCCTCACATTCAGCAAACCCACTACCCAAACCACAAAGCAACACGCAGACAAGGCTTTACGGTGACCAATGGAAGCCAACGTAACCTTGCACCTGGTATAATAGCCCATGGCACCGTGTAGGAATTCGTAAAGAAGCTAGCTCAGAAAGGAAATCGGAGATCACCAGGATCTCGGCATCCCTTCCTCAAAGCCCATATGTAGACCAAGCTAATCAGGATCATCGATGAGATGGAGGCAAGGGGGGATACCATGTAAGAACTCGTAATGTCCCCCTATCCCCACCAAAATCGACCATAATCCATTGCCGTGGTCCAAGTGTCATATGCGGCAAAGGCACGGAGGCCAAGCTGGAGGCTACAAGTCCAAATGCAGCAAGGTGAATGTCACCAGTAGCAGCACTGACCTCCGTAGTCACCAAAGAAAAATAACAATAGTTTGCTAACCATGTAATAGCAGCACCAAGTCTTCAATAATAAAGATACATATCAAACCATTACAACCTTCGAAGAGGAAAAGAAACATAAGCAGAGGCCAAAGCAGCACCTAAAACCTAGGCCTCTGATAGAAACATAATATCCTCCGCCAAAAAGCGGAGGTCAAACTAAGGAAATGCATAAACAAGAAACAAATCACATGATGCACTACCGTGAAGGTCAAAAATTTTACAAAGGCTCAGTTGGCCCATGCCATGCAAGAGATCTAGTAAAACTAGAGCGCTTGTCGTTCAAATAATAAACAACAAAATCGAACATGTCATTCATAGAATGCGAAGGAAACGCCATCTTCAATAATCCCACAGTTCACCACTAACATAAATACCGTCATGCATCAAAGTAACATGATCGACCTCCTACACAGGCCCCAAACTATAGACCTACGCAGGATGATACAACCATTAATAATTTACATTGCCAAAAGTACCCAAATGTATTTTTACACATGCCCACTGGCATGAGTCAGCAAAAGATCGATCCACGATAAGCTAGAAATCTTAGTCCTTAACCTCCTCTTCAGTTGTCATGTTCTGGGCCGCAGGCTGCGCATGCAGTTGAACCTACGACATCCTAGCATCAGCGTTAGCAGCTTTTAGCTGTGACACAGAGGTACCACCACCCACGGAGTCCTTGGACTGAGTGGAGATGGGACTAGAAGTCGTATGAGTTTGAGCTCCGCGATGACCATACTTCAGCTCCTATAACAAAAAAGACACAAGTCAAACCCCCAACCTTGTCACAAACTCTGTAAAAACAAGAAAAAAGAAAGCAGGTAGTACCACTTCATGAGTTGTCTCCGCCATGGCCACAATCTCAGAATGCCCGAACTTGGCCCAGAATTTAATCATAAAGTTACTCACAATTGTCTTGACAAACCGGTCCATCCTACCAAGCTCATCGGGAGAAGATAGCTCCTTGAATTTGTAGTTGCCCAAACCCTTGATGCCACCAGAGACTAAATATTTGCACAAGTAGGTGGCCAAAGTCTTGGCGCTAAAGTCAAAGTCCCCGGTCAGGAATTCGGGCATCTTGCTGAGATTGGACTTGATCCAAGAAAAAACCCCAGATGCTGAACTCTCAGGGGCCAGCGAAGGTTTAGTGCCACCAAAAGCAAGAAGAGCGGAGACATAAGCCTTCGCTACTTCTAGCCCAATTGCCCTCATGGAGCTCAACTCTTTTCCAAGGTTCTCTGCCTTCAACCTGAAGGCCTCTGCCGACTCCCGCTCCGCGTCTATCTCCTCACGAAGGTGCTTGGAAACCCGAACAGCCTTATTTGCCCGTTCATTGGCAAGAGCCTCCGACTTCTGTGTTGGGAATATGCCCTAGAGGTAATTATAGAGATGACGATATTCCGGTTGTATCTATGACATGCATTAAGTGTTCAATGAATATCCATTATAGACAACTTTTGTTAATTGGCAATTAAGTGAATTGTTTGTGGGACTCAATACTTGTATGATTATTCTAAAGTTGTCCCTGGTCGGCGTTCTTGTGAGAACACACTTGAATATTAGACCAGCACATGTATTAGTTGATGGCTATGTTTCACAAGTCATGGACATGAGATGTCGAACTAATAATGTGGGCACATGTGAGACATGTAGGCTAGACTGACCCGACAAGAGATAGTCTCTATTCATATCATGTGCGCTATGTCCTTAGACCTAAGATTGTGGAACGTACTCAAGATGTGAAATGGTTGCTTAGGGATTACCAAATGCTACCCCGTAACTGGGTAGTTATAAAGGTAGCCTTCGGGTGGTCAGAAAGCATGCTATGAGACATAGACAGTCAAGATGGAATTTGCCCCCTCTGTATGAGAGAGATATCACTGGATCACTCAAGTGATTGGATCAACAAATACATGGTCCTGCTTGGGTTAAGTGTTAACCCACGAGTGGAACCATATATCAGTGGCAAAGGGAATAACTTGTACGTGGTCGTAGTGGTTCATCTGATATGATCTTTGTGTGCGCATAGGAGTTGTCACGTCTTGCTAGAGGCCACTGTCAACTATTGGGCGAGTAGAGTACTCGGTCCATGTCTATGTGTACGCGAACCCATAGGGTCACATGCTTAAGGGCTAGAAGCCTAGTTTGGGTTGGACCCGGATTAGACAAGGCTTAGGTTTCCTGATGGGCCAATAGGTCGGGGTCGCAAAGGGACACCTATATAAGCAAGGGGTAGGGGTGAGGTAGAGTTGACCTAATTTGATCTATTTAGCCGCCGTCGCCCACCCCACGCTGGACCTAGCAGTCCGGATGCGCATCGCTTCTTCCCGCACGTGTGTGATACCTCGGAGGTGCTGCATCTGTGGTACAAGGACGAACTTGGTTGGTCACGATGGTCGGTGACTAGTTGGACTGGTCGGGAACGTGCTCGGTATATCCACAAACGAAGGGTGTACCTTACGGACGACCACACAACTACATGACACTACTGTGACACATTCGACTACATCGAGTCTTTCGCTGCACCTGCTCGTCTAGTGGTAATCCTGTGACCTATATATATAGCAGTAGATCTTAGTTTATGAGGTAGAAAAGTTTTGTTTTCTGGCTAGCATAGCATCCTCATAACCCAACAGTGGTATCATAGCAATAGCTGCTTTGTTATAGGTCCGGCTGTGGGCATATGGTGATATGCACTGTTGTAGATGAGTCTCTTGTATTGGTTCATCATCTTGCCACGTTGGTATTGTAACGATCGACTCGTACTGGTCAGAATTCCGCCATCCGAGTTAAGTGATACATATAAAACTAATCATGGTGAGTTTGAGATCAATCAGATTGATTGAATTGAGCCTTAGGTCAAGTGCCGAGCACATGCGATGTATGGTGGTAGTAGATGGGATCTATTACCGGGCACTGGGTTGCCGAGAAAAGTGTTGTTCGGTAAAACAGCTGTAACTTTTGAACCATAAGTTGGATTGAGACAAACTCTAAATGAAAATCGTAGAGAATAAAATTTTACTTTTGATTCTCCACTGCAAAGCTGTGGTTTAGTGAAATTAGATTTGCAAAAAACTACTTGGAAAATAGAGTTTTAGGCCTTGCAACGTTAGACGTCTATATCGGCTAACTCTGTTTTACAGAAATTCATGATTGGTATAGCCCTTATGTCCATGAGATGCATGTATGTAATTAATTCATGGCTTTCATGTCATGAGGACAATATGGGTAGGAGCCTTATGGATATTGTCACTTTGATGTAATGGCCTACGTGCCAATCTATGATGATCCGCGACTATGTAAATTTAATTCACGGTAGTGATAGCTAGTCTTAACGGATGCACCACAGATGGATGACATACACATACCATGGAGATGGAAATCACCATGACAAACAGATTGACATTGAGATGGAGATCTCAAAGGAACTATGGGCTATACCAAGTCATATCTGTGTTTATGTCATTCTTACTATGTTTTGCTTTCATATGCTATAACGTTTTGTCTATGTTTGTGCGGTAATGAAGTAGGATGATCCCTTAGTAATGTTTAAGTTACATGCTTCCCCAAACCTTGCACTGTCACAAGTCTTGTACAATCGGTGGTGGGTCTATGAAATTAGGGTGCCACTAGTTTTCCTTGACTAGGCAGGTTCGTATCGGATGCTTACAGCAAGAATTGGCTACTTGAACAAGGTCATCCTAATGGTTAGGGATCTTGAAGCATGGGAAGGTTGAGTGCTCGGCATAGAGATGCTGATCCAACAACAAGAGTCATATGAGATATGATTAGCATGGTGTTGCTTACTGATCTACCATACTGACCAGCGGTTATGCTAAAGCTCACTGGTCGGCATGTTAGTTGCGGGTCTTGAATTACTAATTTTCAATTGAGGGATATTGATTTTAGTGGGAGTAAAGTCTTTTTGATATGATTTACTCTTCATAGATACATTTGTCTTAGTATTTTGCATTACTTTTGTTGTAGATAAATGGCCGCTCGCAATCAACCATTTACTTTGCGTTCAATTCTTGAGAAAGATAAGTTGAATGGAACAAACTACGTGGATTGGATCCACAGCCTAAGGATTGTTCTTAGGGATGAGAAAAAGGAAGAAATTCTAGACACCCCATTACCAGATGAGCCTGAAGAAAATGCACCAGCTGCTAAAAGAACTACTTACAAGAGAGCATTGGATGCTGACCTGGAAGTAAGTTGCCTTATGCTTGCTTGCATGAAATCTGATCTGCAGATGCAGTTCGATAACAATCATTCAGCAAATGATATGATCATGGGGCTTGAAAGGATGTTCTGCACGCAAGCCAGACTGAAAGGTTCAATGTCTCTAAGGCACTTGCGGAAACCAAGCTTGCAGAGGGTGCAACAGTAGGACCACACGTAATTAAGATGGTTGGTTACACTCAGAGGTTGGAGAAGCTAGGCTTCCCAATCGACCAAAAGTTGGCTACTGATTTCATCCTCTCGTCTTTTTGCCTAGCTATGAAAACTTCATCTCGAACTACCATATGCATGGGGCAGAAAGAGGCTTGAGTGAGTTGTGTGGCATGCTAAAAATAGCAGAGGCTGACATCAAGAAATGTGCTGGCAGTAGCCATGTGTTGGCTGTCCAAAACAGGCCTCGGTTCAAGAGGATGGGCAAGAAGAAGGGAAAGGCTAAAGATGAGATCTCTAAGCCAAACCCATCTGCTGCCAAGGCTGGACCATCTGCAAATTCTGATTGCTTTTACTGTAAGGGGAAATGCCACTAGAAAAGGAACTACAAGGAGTACTTGGCGTCCTTAGAGAAGGATGGCGGTGGTAAAGGTATTACTGCTACTTGTACCCTTGTTGTTCACATTACAGACATTTTTCTCGCTAACTCCTATGTCAATTCCTAGGTATTTGATACCAGATCAGTTGCTCATATTTGCAATACGATGCAGGGAATGATAAGAAGTAGAAGCTTGGAAAAGGGAGAAGTTGACTTCCGCGTGGGCAACAATGCAAGAGTTGTGGTGTTGAACGTCGGGACGATGCAACTTCACCTGCCATCAGGATTTATCATGGAATTGAATAATTGTTATTTTGTTCCAAGCTTAAGTCAAAATATTGTATCACCTTCATGTTTGATGAAGGATGGTTATTCTTTTGGGAGTAAAGACAATGGTTGTTTGATCTCCAAGAATGACATGTTAGTGCCTTTTGCATCCATTGTGAATGGGTTGTTTATTTTAAATCTTGGTGATATTCCTGTCTGTAATGTTACTGCTAAAAGGCCTCGGCTTAATGAGTTAAGTCTTACATATGTATGGCATTGTTGGTTGGATCATATAAGTGAAAAACACATGAAGAGGCTCCATACTGATGGGCTTCTAGCTTCGTTTGATTTTGAGTCTTACAAGACATGTGAAAATTGCCTGCTCGGCAAGATGACCAAGGCGCCTTTCATAGGTTTTCCTGAGAGAGCGTCTGACTTGTTGGAACTCATACATACTGATGTGTGCGGACCACTGAGCATGACAGCCAGAGGTGGATTCCAATACTTCATAACTTTTACTGATGACTTCAGTAGATATGGATATGTCTAGCTAATGAAGCATAAGTCTGAAACATTTGAAAAGTTCAAAGAATTTTAGAATGAAGTAGAAAATCAACTAGCAAGAAAATTAAAGCCTTGCGATCTGATCGTGGAGGTGAATATTTGAGTCATGAGTTTAGCATTCATCTTAAGAGTTGTGCAATTGTTCCACAACTTACGCCGCCCGGAACACCGCAGAGAAATGGCATGTCTGAGCGTCGTAATTAGACTTCGTTGGACATGGTTCGGTCTATGATGAGCCGGTCGGACCTACCTTTATCGTTTTGGGGATACGCTCTAGAAACAACCGCTTTCACATTAAATAGGGTACCATCTAAGTCAGTGGAGAAGACAACATATGAGATGTGGACTGGTCGGCGTCCCAGTTTGTCTTTTCTAAAAGTTTGGGGTTGCGAAGCTTATGTCAAACGGTTGATATCTGATAAGCTAGCACCAAAGTCAGACAAGTGTTTCTTCGTGGGATATCCAAAGGAAACTTTAGGGTATTACTTCTATAACCGATCAGAGGGCAAAGTGTTTGTTGCTCAGAACGGTGTATTCCTAGAGAAAGAGTTTCTCAAAGGAGATAGGAGTGGTCGAAAGGTATATCTTGAAGAGGTTCAAGATGAGTCTTTAGCGAATGACCCGATGAGTGATGCTAAAAAAGCAGAACAAGTTGATATACCTGTGGTCCATACACCACATGTGGTCGGTACATCCCAACCACCCGTGGTCGGTACATCCCAACCACCCGTGGTCGGTACACAACCCCAACCACCCGTGGTCGGTTCATCCCAACCACCTGTGGTTGGTAATCCGCCCCAACCATGAAGATCAGCAAGACTTCATGAATTGTCTGGTGATCTGTTGTTATTAGATGATGACGAACCTGCAAATTATGTGAAAGCAATGATGGGCCTAGATTATGAGAAATGGCAGAGTGCCATGAGATCTGAGATAGATTTCATGGGAGACAATCAGGTTTGGAACTTGGTTGACCCGCCTCAAGGGGTTAGACCCATTGAGTGCAAATGGATCTTCAAGAAGAAGAAGGATATGGATGAAAATGTTCACATCTATAAAGCTCGACTTGTCGCAAAGGGTTTTTAGCAAGTTCAAGGGGTTGACTATGATGAGACATTCTCGCTGGTAGCGATGCTTAAATCTATCTGGATCATTCTAGCAATTGTTGCATATTTCGATTATGAGATATGGCAGATGGATGTTAAAATAGCCTTTCTAAATGGATTTTTGGAAGAGGACGTGTATATGATACAACCCGAAGGCTTTGTTGATCCTAAAAATGTTGGAAAAATATGCAAGCTTAAGAAATCCATTGATGGGTTAAAGCAAGCATCTCGGAGCTAGAATCTTCATTTTGATGAGGTCATCAAAGGGTTTGGTTTCCGTCAGAATGAAGAAAAACCTTGTGTTTACAAGAAGGAAAGTGGAAGCGCTGTGGTGTTTTTGATCTTGTATGTGGATGACATATTACTGATCGGGAATGACATTCCTATGTTGCAATCCATAAAGACTTCACTGAATAATAATTTTTCTATGAAGGATTTAGGAGAAGCAACATACATCTTGGGCATTAAGATCTATAGAGATAGGTCAAGAGGGCTAATAGGATTAAGCCAAGAGATGTACATTGACAAGATGTTGAAGCGATTCAATATGGAACAGTCCAAGAAGGGGTTCTTGCATGTGTCACATGGTGTGCGCTACAATGATAAGCAATGTCCTTCCACTGATGCTGAGCACAAACGCATGAGTGAGGTTCCATACGCTTCGGCAGTTGGTTCCATAATGTAAGCCATGATATGTACTTGCCCAAATGTAGCCTATGCTCTAAGTGTTGTGAGTAGGTATCAAGCCAATCCTGGTGAGAGTCACTGGACATTGGTTAAAAACATTCTTAAGTACTTGAGAAGGACTAATGATGTGTTCCTAATCTATGGTGCTGAGGAGCTCATTGTAAATGGTTACACCGATGCTAGCTTCCAAACTGACCAGGATGATTCACTATCTCAATCAGGTTTTGTGTTCATAATAATTGGTGGTGCAGTAAGCTGGAAGAGTTCCAAGCAAGAAGCGATCAGCGATTCTATAGCAGAAGCCGAGTACATTGCGGCTGGAGGAGCTACAAAGGAAGGTGTTTGGTTGAGGAGGTTCCTCATAAAACTTGGTGTGTTTCCTAATGCGTCGGGCCCATTGAAATTACACTGTGATAACAATGGGGCGATAGCACAGGCTAAGCAGCCTAGGGATCACTAGAAGAACAAACATGTACTCTAGAAGTTTCATCTCATTCGACAGTTTGTGAAACTAGAAGAGATTGAACTATGCAAAATACATACAGATTTGAATATAGTAGATCCCTTGACAAAGGCTCTTCCACAGCCTAAGCATGAGGCACACATGAGGTCTTTGGGGATTAGACATCTTAGAGATTAACTCTAGTGCAAGTGGGAGACTGTTGGGAATATGTCCTAGAGGTAATCATAGAGATGATGATGTTCTGGTTGTATCTATGACATGCATTAAGTGTTCAATGAATATCCATTATAGACAACTTGTGTTGATTGGCAATTAAGTGAATTTTTTGTGGGACTCAATACTTGTATGGTTGTATCTATAACATGCATTAATTGTTGGGACGCATTCGACTACATCGAGTCTTTCGCTGCACCTGCGCATCTAGTGATAATCCTGTGACCTATATATATTGTAGTAGATCCTGGTTACCCTACATTCTAGGCAGTGTCAACAAATTCTCTCAAACTGGTAGCTTGAATCTCAAGATCTGCCAGTTGCTTCTCCAGCTCAGAGGTTTTCTTCACCAACCTTTCCTTCTCAAGATTCTGGGATTCCACCTCTGCCTTCAGCGATAGTATAGCGTCATTCCTCCTCGCCAACTCATTTGCGCTGCAAGACTCAACAGCTGTCAACATAGCATAGCTCTGCACAACAAAAACATCACAACATCAAACAGAGTGACCCCAAATAAGACGATCAAGGCATAAAGTCCAAACTTACAAGCACATGATGATCAACTTGAGCATGAAGCAAAACATCATAAGGTAGCTTCTCAAGACGATGATGCAGGCCCCCTAAAAGAACAAGAAAATGAATGTAAGCCAAAATGGTAATCAAAAGCAAAACAAAAGAAAACAACATACAAAACAAAGATGCACCTCCCATCACATCTGTTAGATGGCCAAGACTGTTAGCCCAACCAAGATGGACCTGAGTATCTGGGTCCGCACCAACGCCAGGCGAAACAGACCCAGATGCAGCAGCATCCAGCGAAGGCTGAGAAGTCAAAGGAACTGTAGGGGTACCGACACCTTCAGAAGTAGGGCCTCTGGAAGCTGAAGGCATTGGCTATGGAGCTTTTGCAACAAAATGAGCTGCCAAGAACAAAAAACATCCAAATTTTAGACTAATAACATCAGCCTAAGAAACTAACAATGGTTACCCCCCATGCTCACCAAGCAAAGCTACCTCCGCTTGCGTAGCTTTTTTGGCAGTGGCCTTCAATGCCAGGAGATCAAGATAATCATGCTCCAAAAAAAGGTTTACCTGGCTTAAATGATGGCCGGCAGAGTCCTCCTCCACAATCCCCTCTCACTCTGGAGCCTCAGGCGGCTTCGAGACATCGCCATCACTAGCCTCCTCCACCTCAGCGTCTTCAGAGCTAGAGATCTCAAGGTATGCATTAGGCATCATCTTCACAACAGCCCCGGACGGCTCAAGAACATCAGCAGAACAAGGGGTAGAAGACGAAGGCACATCAGTGGTACGCGAAGACGAAGGGTGAGGCAGATCAGCCGCTGGAGGAGAACGAGGACGCGGATCAGCCATCGGAGAAGAATGAGGAGGCGGGTCAGCAACCGGAGTCATAGAACGCTCTGCTCAGTCTTGCACATCATCAGCAGTGAATACAGCAACCTCTGATCCTGCAACAACTTCATCATATTGCCCCTCGAAAGCGTCCTCTACCTCCGCGCTTTCAGCGGAGGTCCCCCGCTGCTTCTTGACCGCTGTCCGCGTGATAGCTCCACCTTTTCTTTTCTTTCCCTCTGCCTTCGACGTAGCAGTAGCAGCGAAGAGAACTAAATCCTTCTTCTCAGATTTCCTCATGATCTTCTCGGGCACCTCGCGCTCTGTGTAGTGTAAACCAAGCTCCTCGAACACCCGATTGAGACTAGGCATGATGCCAGCCTCCGATCTCCGGGCGAGGTATTCACGCTCAGAGACCTCACCCAATAGCTCAACAGTCTTTCTCTCTACCTCACGAACAAAGTCAATAGCACTTTGGCCCTCAGGCAGACAAAGACCAAAGTGCAGGCAAAGGATCCCACCAACAACACCAAACACATGCAAGTACAATTTCTGCAAAGCAAACTTCTTCCTATCCTTTCCCCTGGCCAAGGGCCAAAAATCAGAGGCTATGATCTCCTCCATAAGATCTCTGCCACCAGAATATCGGTAGGCACTAGCAAAGGCCTTCGCACAGGACTGCCTCTTCTCGTAGATAGTTGACTGCGTCCTCACACTAGTATGGGGATCCATCCGCGTCATCACGGAGGCCAGGGGGTACCGAGTAACTCTCCTACCATCCTCCTCAGTCTGAGTAATACCCCTGGTCCGCACATAAAACCAATAATCCATCCAATCAACAGGCTCCCATTTTCCCTTCTGGCACCAAGAGATCGCAAGCTTCTCCTTGTTCTTGCGCGGGTTCCTCTTAGCCATAAAAGTGCAGGCCGCAAACTGAGCCTGCTTATCTCCGATGACCTTGGGCTATTTTTGCAACTCATAGTACTCTACAAATATGTTCATGCTGAACTCCCCACCATATGACTCAACAGCCCAAACAAACTTTGTCAGGTTTAGAAAAGCATGAGGAGTCCGGTGATGCATCTGAACATTGAACCACTCTAGTGCACCACGCAGAAAAGCATGCGAAGGAAATCGGAGGCCACATGTGAAAAAATCTCTATAAACCACAGCCTTGTCCTTACCGGGCAACGGAACAGTCTCCTCACCCGGAGGCCTCGCATAACCAATGGGAATGTACCCATGCTGCTCTAGCTCTGCGATCATCTCTTGTGTCATCGAGCTACGACCGAAGTCCTAGGTCATCTCCGCATCAGATAGAATGCTCTTCGGAGGCATCAGATCACTAGGGGAAGCCTCAACATCCGAAAGAGACTCTGCAAGATCTTGAGCCTCCGCGGCAGCTAGCATGCATTCCTCAAAAAGACCTAAGAAGCCTCCAACTCTAATCCCTTGGAAACAGGAGTAGGGACCAGAGAATGGGTGGCGACGCGTGCAGCGGGGGCGTCTGGGTGCCACGACAGCAGTATCCAAAGACAAAGCACTAGCAAAGACAACAGTGCATAGTGGAAAGGCAATCGCAAGTCAAACAGGAGGGGTACGAGTCACTTTCACCGCACCCCCTTTTTATAGGCGACGAAGCGGATCCTCGACTTCTCAGCCCAACGGTCGCATCGATCCATGGATCCTATGGCCCAAATCAAACTAATTCAAAATCAACGGTCGAAGATCAAAAAATTCACAATGGTAGAAAACTCAAACCTCCGGTCCAATGGTCACCGGGCCAGGGGAGGCGAAGGTAAGAACGGCCTCCGCGACCAATGGAGCATAATGATGGATAAGACCCACCTCCGCTGGACCTAACCCTCAAAGGGGAATGTTGGGGATCGACCCCAGAGCCACTGAGGGTTCTTACCTGTGACTAGGTTTCTAACCGTTATACCAAATGGCTTGTGTCTCTGTGTGCAGGGTACTGTGAAGCAGCGGAGTCCCGGAGGTGTGACCTCCGTTGCTAAGGCTTCGCCGGTGACCATGGGGGCGTCGAGGCGTGGAGGCCCGGTGGGGATGCCTCGCTTTAGGCGGAGGTCCTCCAAAGCCGAGCGAAGGTGGCAACCTCCAACAAGGACCCTGACGCTAGCGGAGGTCAAAGCGGAGGCATCAGTGGCACATGAAGTAGGCCCACTGAGATGGCGAGTTGGGCCTGGCAAAAGCGCTGCGACGGCGGTGGAGCGGATGGAGGCCGCCAAAGCGATAGCTAATGGGCCGCGGGCCATGGGCCCCAGCAGAGATGGCAAGGACGTCATTGCCCTCACGGGGTCCACATGTAATAGAGTTAAATATTAGGGTTCCGAAACTCCCTTCAGGGGTACGTTTGTACTTTTAGTTTTGGGTCGTGTGGCCACTATAAAAGGCGATGACCCACTGTGTGATAAGGGCTCTTGTCCTCTGGTAGCTGCAGTGCCACCTACCCTAGGGCCCACCTTGTAATTTCCCCAGTTATATTTACATAGAGTTGACCTCGGTCCCATCGTTACACTGTATTCAAAACCTGATGGAACCATGTTCCAACAAGATGGTAGTGTAGTTGCAAGGTTGTGGCATGTCAAGAGAAATCAAGAATAAACTGACATAGACAATTGCGTAGATGGTAGCAGTATACACTACCAGTTGTGAGGAACTCAGGAAAACATTAGGGACTCGTAGTCTTCTTTTATAAGACATAAGAATTCGGGCAATATAATACACCTAGTTTCACATGGTTCGACCATCATTCAGGCCCATTGATTTACTTCCTCTGTCCTAAAAAGAATATAGAAATTTTACAATGGTTGGGGAGGCATCAAGAAGTGTTTTATGTGTCGATGATCAGCAGGTCCATGTGAAGAAAGGTATTAAGAGGCATTAATGTGGAGGTGTTAGATGTGTCTATGGCAGGTGAGTCACCTATATCAAATTATGACTCAAATTGATATCACCCAAAGATGAGCAATCTGAATTTATTTTACAAGCCTGCATGAATGCCTTTTGCCACCTAAAAATAGTTATGATGATTCATAAAGAAAAATCTGTTTTTTTTTGGAAAAGGGAAGTTTTATTAATTTCAAGAGTGTTACGTCAAGGTGATGCAACATCTTGAAATCCTCCCGTCTCTGTCTGAAAGGCATATAGCCCAAAAAAACAAAATAAATAACAAAGTCTAGGCATCCTAACGACTATCAATCCGTAGACTAGACCGCCATCCACATGCTCGGGTAAAAAAATCCTTGGCCACCTGCTCTAAAAAATGAGAAGCCGCTACAACCATCTTCTGAGAAGTAGGCTTCTACAGGACGGACCACATACGGAGCCAGTGAGTAGTTGAGTAAAGAAAAATCTGTACTTATTTTATTCCCATGTTGAGTCATTTTTCCACGTTCAGTCATTTATTTTGACATTCAGTGACCGCATTCTCAAATATTTAGTGACAATATCATTTTACAATCTCATAAACTTACTCATAACCTCATTCACAATCCCATTTTGTCTTGTCTATGAACTTAAAGAATGAACTACACATGTAAGCAACGAGCAAGAGCAGTGCACTGCCCTTGGACGCGGGCTAGTCGTGATACCCATCAGGGTTAAGGATGGCGGCAAGCAAACAGAAGGTGGCGCGCAGGTTTTCTTGAGTGAACCCGCGGCCCGCGAACTGTAGAGAGCGTGGGAGGCGCATGGACCGATGGACGTGATCCTCAGTCCGGCGCGATCCGTCTCCGACTGCACTCTAGCTTTGTGCTGCTGCATGAGCATCATCCCATGCTTCCCAATCCTATCGTGTGACACTATCCGCACTGCTAGCTAGTGCTAGTAGATATTAGTTGCCTGTGGCTTGGCAAAAGAAATCAGGAATGAACTCACATCGCATTGATAGTTGCATTGCATATGTATGGTGGAAGTATGACACAACCGGGTCTGTTTTTATAAGACATGAGAAGTAGGGCAATAATTAGGGTCTGATCAGCTCCAGCTGGAACACGTGGCCAAGGACACTCGAGTAACCTCGACTCTGCAGTTCATTCATTCATTGTTCATTGAGAAGTTACCGACCGGAAGACATCTGTGAAGAAAACATTTCACACAAGCAACCTGACAATCACGAAGGCCATGAATCGGTTGTAATTTTGTAAACCGTAGAAGAACAACCAGAAAGGGTTCCTACAGCAGCAAATACCTTTTATTTTTATGAACAGAGACAATTAGGTTGATTTGAAATTCGGTTTGCCTAGAAGGAGCTAGCTAGCCTGCAAATTTAAAACCTACAACGACTTTTCTCCATTTTTAGAATTAGATAGATCACTTCACTTACCACATCATTTTGTGGAGTTTATCACTTACGAAAAAAATAATCTGATCACAAAAAACATACTATTTAGGACAAAATTGGTTAAATATATAAAACTTGCTACATGACACAAACTGATATCGCATTACCAGCAGAATTATCCCAAAAAGTTAAATTAGATGTTGAACATTCTAATTCATGATAAATTTGCTGAAAGACACATTTAGTCATTTATTGATTCCCACATCAAGTCATTTGCCACATTTAGTCATTTATTTTGACAATTCAGTGATCACATTCTCAAATATTTATTCACAATATCTTATTTGACAATCCCATTGTCTCACTATGAGCCTAAAGAAGTACTTTCTTTCCTCTAAACCTGAAGAAGCACCAACCGGTGCAGACTGCAGAACCGTCCTTGAATGTTCCTCCTTCAATCCTTGCATTGGTCTTGAGATTAATCTGCAAGCACCAGATGTACAAGACTTTCGATGGTGATGGCTTGATGGAACTCCTTTGTGTTTGCGGGCGTGGCGGAGTCTAATAAAGCCACGAACAAGAACAACACGCAGGGCGAATTGGGCTAATCGTGATACCCAACGGCGCCAACAACAGCGGCGAGCAAGGCATGGTCCGCCACGAGGGGGCGACGAGGGCACCAACTGGCGGCGGTGCTTCTCGAGTGAATCCGCAGCCGAGCATCGAGTGCGAGCCGAACTGCCGAAGCATGGACGTACGATCCCCATCGGGAGACGCTCCGTCTCTGACTGCTCAATCATGTTTGGCTGCTGCACTATTATCCCGTGCCTCCCAATCCTATCGCGTGATTCTGGCGGCATGGCAAGAAATCAGGAATCAACTCAGATGGATTATGGATGGTTGCATGTATGGCGGTAATATGACGTTTCCTAAAAAAAATGTTGGTAATATGACACACTACCGGCAACAAGGAACTCAGAAAAGCAGTAGGGCTCCCTATTATGTTTCTTTAAGATTTGAGACTCGAGAGGCAAGGCAATATATAGTCCACTTGTTTTGACATCGTTGCACCACCATTCGGGCCAATTGATTTATGTCTGATCAGTTCCAGAAACACGTGGCCAAGGACACTTGAGTAACCTGAATTCTGCAGTTCATTAATTGAGTGCTTTATTGAGAAGTTTTGACAACAAGCACAGCATGAAATTAACGTGTGCAGATATGGTATGGTAGGCTATGCCTAATTACGCAAGCACATATCCTGAGAAGATCTCCAATCAAGTGAGTTTACATTTGCTCAAACAGCCTCTTTTCAAGGTTTTCGTCTAGAGGAGGCATCTTTCTATGGTTCTAAAAAGGCACCTCTGAATCTTTTGCAACAACAACCATTGAAAGGATTGGTGGCAACAACCATGCAAGAATTTCACAGAAATTGGTCTAAATCAAAATTTAAGAATAGATAAATTTCCCATGTTCCAAACTAAACAAAATTTTGAGTTTTCCCGTCAGTCTGGTCTGATAAACAAGGTCATGACAACACCTTAACTGATTGGTGGTAACATACCGATGCATCTGAATCTGAATCTGGACATACTGCAGAAAATGTGCTACTATCCCAAGAAGCATTGGCAGTGTGTTTCCTGATGTCTTCTATTTCTATCTAGAAATATACCCTAGATGCTGCATCAAATCCTTCCCCTTTTTCATTTGCAAGAGTGACACTTACAACACATTGGTATTACTCCTAAGGGCTCCTTTGGATGCCGCAATACCCGCAGGGATCCCCGTGTATCGGGTGGGTGGAGATACGCCCGTGATTTTGGTTCCCCATCTACACCTGGTACCCATTTGGGGACATCGCGTGCCACGAAAAGCGTGTGGCGTTTGCTCCCTGTCACGGTCAATCGGCGGGTGACAAGAAAAACTGCTTCGTACACGTTTATTTCTTTCCCCGTCGGCTTGATGCTTGCTCGGTCACTCCTCGCTCCTCCCATATCATATCACCGCGAACATGCATGATGGCCAGGAGCTGCTCCCCAACAGGGGAGAGGGTGTCATGTGCAGGCGAAAATTCCCCTTTGTGGTTGAAAAACACGTGCATTTGTTCCCTCCGCATCCAAAGGAGCCCTAAGTGATATTTTTGTATCAGGTAGGTAGCTACTGTTGCGGGATCTCCTATATGTGCTCCTCCAACATTTAAGTAGTGGGGCAATAGCTGATATCTGAGTTGATGCTGAATTGCTGAAATAGTGCAAAGACAGCTCTTGGCATTACATTAAGAACAAAACCTTCTGACACACAGATCGATAAATTAAAACCCCATAACCATACACAGTGTTAGTGTAGCACATGTGAGAATGACCACGATCGAGACCAGACCTTTGACTGTGCTTTAGCATGGTATAAATGAGGGGATTTTCTTTAACCCGCTGAAAATTCAAACTTAGGACCTAAGGAGTGCTACTCAAGCTACGTAATCGATCAACTCACCTACTCAAGCCACGTAATCGATCAACTCAACTAGAGGCCCTTTGGCACCTAATTTCTTGCCTTAGTCTGTTCTAAGTGCATTTTGCTTGCCCAACATCTTTTGCCATGGGAATGTTCAATTGTATATCAAATTTATGACTCAAATTGACATCACTCATTGATGAGCAGTCTGAATTTATTTTACAAGCCTGTATGAAAGTCATTTATTTTGACATTTCAGTGATCAAATTCTCAAATATTTTGTCACAATATCATTCTACAATCTCGTAAATTTACTCATAACCTCACTTCACAATCCCATTTTGTCTTTCTCTCTAAGCCTAAAGAATGAAGTACACGTGAGCAGCGCACTGTAGTCGGACGCGAAGTGGGCTAATGGTGATACGCATCAGCGTGAAGGATTGCGGCGAGTAAGGCATGGTCCGCCACGAGGGGCGATGAGGGCGGCAACAGAAGGTGGCGCGCAGGTTTTCTCAACTGAACCCGTGGCCGCGAGCTGTGGAGAGCGTGGGAGGCGCATGGATGTGATCCTCAATCCGGCACGACGATCTATCTCCGACTGCTCGCTAGCATTGTACTGTCGCATCATCCCATGCCTCCCAATCCTAGTGCTAGATAGTAATTGCTTGTGGCTTGGCAAGGAAATCAGGAATCAACTCACATGGATAGTTTCATGTATGGTGGAAGTATGACACACCCTGTTCTGTTTTTATAAGACCTGAAAAGTAGGGCAATATAAATAATGCACTTGTTTTGACAAGGTTCCACCACCATTTGGGCCAGGTCGATTTATGTCTGATCAGCTCCAGGTGGAACTCGTGGCCAAGGATACTGAGTGACCTGAACTCTGCGGTTCATTCATTCAACGTTTATTGAGAAATTTCCAACCTGTGAAGAAAACATTTCACATACGCAACCTGACAATTGCGAAGGCCATGACTCTGTACATCGTAGAACAGCCAGAAAGGGTTCCTACAGCAGCAAATATCTTTTCTAGTTATGAATACAGATAATTAGGTTGATTTGAAATTTGGTTTGCCTAGAAGGAGCTAGCTATCCTGCAATTTAATTCATACAAACGACTTGTCTCCATTTTTAGAATTAGATAGACCACTTCACTGAGTACACCATTTTGTGAAGTTTATCATTTACAAAAAAAATGATAACTCTGATAAAAAAAACATACTATTTAGGACAAAATTTGGTGAAAGATATAAAATTTTCTATGGGACAGATATCGCATTACCATCGGACATCGAAAAAAAAAGTTAAATTAGATGTTGAACATTCTGGTTCGTGATAAATTTGTTGATACTTGAAAGACACATTTAGTCATTTAGTTTTACAATTCAGTGATCACACTTTCTGAAGGACCGAAAAGGTGACTAGAGGGGGGGTGAATGGGAGCTTGAAAAATTTCCCTGCAAAAACTCTTGAGCCCCCCTCGAATAAATGCGAGACCCTCGAACAGAGAAGAGAGACCCTCGAGTAGAGAAGAAAAAGATTCTCAAACAGAAGAGAGGCCCTCGAGCATCGACAAGTAAGGAGCGACCCTCGAACGAAAAAAGAATGACCCTCGAACGGAAGAGAGACCTCGAACGGAAGAGAAAGACCCTCGAACAAGTACCCTCGACTGAAACGAAAATCAGAAACTAGACGTCGGGTAGAAGCATCTGGTTGGAATCGAGACAGAGATAAAGACAGAGAGAAAAGCTGGTCGAAAATAGATCGAGCCCTGGTAGGAGCAGAAAGCTGATCGAGAAACCTATCGGGGGACCCTCGACAAAAGTGACGGAAAAGTTCCGATTCTAACAACCCCTGGCTCGAAGAGATGATCTAGAAGAAATTCTTTCGACGGGGGCCTCGACAAAGGAGACAGAGAAAAATCCGAATCGAACGACCCCTCGCTTGGGCCTCAATCTCAACCTTTAGACCCTCGACTGGATCTACTCGAACCCTCGACAAAGCTACTCGAGTCACAGCCTCGATCTCTTGACCCCCAAAACACTCGACCTCTCTATCCTTAAACCCTGAATAACTGACCTCTGGTCATCAGCAAAAGAAACAACCCGCTCGACTGTTAGACCCTCGAGAAAACCTACGAAGGCTCTACTGGAAAGACACCTCCGTCGACTGAAAACTCTAGACCCTCGATCCCTGCCTGGAAAACCCCAAAAGATGAACTGCTCAGTTAAAGTACGGAGAAGAAAACTAGGAGAACCTCGAATCAAGCAAAACTGATCGACTTAGGGCTTTGCTCTGAGAGATCGAAACCAAACTTGTACTCCATCGAAGAACTATCAGACTGAAGGGAAAACACACAGTTTTACCCAAAACAATTAACTTCCACCAACTTCCCAAAATTGCGATGCTCGAGTGGAATTGATCCAATCCTTCAGCGGATCTAGTTCGTCACTCGATAAAGCATCGATCAATGCAGAAATATCGAGCCAAAACACATCAAAAGCAATGAATCGAAGTTCGTTCACAGAAGGTCAACGGGGCACAAAAATAGGACAACTTCACGGATCGAACATAAAAAGGCCAGAGGGCACGAGGAAGATTCGGGCCTCCATTCCCATAAAATATCTCACAGATACATAGGAAAGATTCTTGTTCTTGGACCTCTACAAGAACAGAAACACACGCACACACAGCAGCAGCGGTGGCGGCGGCGTAGGTGGGGAAAAATAAGGGTAACAGAAGAAAGTGAAAGAGGTACCTACTCCAGGTGCTGCCCACCTATATTTATAGTCCCTATGCTATACCACTACTACACCTAGGTTTTTATTAGAGAGAACCACCTAGCCATGGGCACTGTGGTCCAACTCAGGATTTTCTGATCCGATGGCCTCCGCGCCTTCTCACCGGTAGCTGTAACAGCCCCAAATGGGCCAGTGGGCCGAATTCGCGATATGGGCTGATGTTACTGTAGCAGGGGACAGTGGGCCGAGAGTACTGTAGCAGCCCGGTACTGTAGCAGTCCGTTACTGTAGCACCGAATCGGGCCGGGCCTGTTTCGAGTACTGTAGCACGGGTACTGTTCATCGGTTACTGTAGCATCGCGAAACACTGTAGCAACACAGGTTTAGTACCGTATCGTGAATCCTGAGGTCGCCCAACCAGCTTAAATACCAGGGCCAAGGACGCGTATTAACCTTCGGTTAACCGTTTTGAACGAAGCGAGGACGAAAGTTCAAGCGGGTTTTTACGCAGGCGGGACCCGCTCCTCGGTAGAGTGGGCCTGGGCCGTGTGCCGGGACTGGGTTGTTACATTTGGTATCAGAGCCGACTCTCGAGGTTTCACGGGCGCATGGAGTCCAATGCGCGGGCATAATGCGCATGCACATACGTGGACCTAATGACAGGACGCGACATGACATGGCATATAGATGCGCCGGCATTGAACACATGGACGTGACCAAGAGAGGAGGATCCTGAATTAGGTGTCCCGAAAGGGTAAGCTGGTCTGGCATTCGACGGGGACGTCGAATCCTTAGGGGGGGTGATTGTAACAGCCCCAAATGGGCCAGTGGGCCGAATTCGCGATATGGGGCGATGTTACTGTAGCAGGGGACAGTGGGTCGAGACTGTAGCAGCCCGGTACTGTAGCAGTCCGTTACTGTAGCACCGAATCGGGCCGGGCCTGTTTCGAGTACTGTAGCACGGGTACTGTTCACCGGTTACTGTAGCATCACGAAACACTGTAGCAACCCAGGTTTAGTACCGTATCGTGAATCCTGAGGTCGCCTAGCCAGCTTAAATACCAGGGCCAAGGACGCGTATTAACCTTCGGTTAACCGTTTTGAACGAAGCGAGGACGAAAGTTCAAGCGGGTTTTTACGCAGGCGGGACCCGCTCCTCGGTAGAGTGGGCCTGGGCCGTGTGCCGGGACTGGGTTGTTACAGTAGCCTTGCCTCGACGCAATCTCCCTGATGCCGCCACGTGCCATCCGTCCACACTAGGACCACCCAGGTTTTGAGGCCCAAACCCATGAAACCCGCCACCGATGGTTTTAGGCTAAACCACCAAACCGTCCGCGAGTAGCGTAGCCATACGCATCCCCCGCCGATGGTTTTGAGGATAAACCACCAAACCTCCTCGCGAGTAGCGTAGCCCGTACGCGTCCCCCGTCGTGTACACTTGCACTGGTCGATGTCCCAAGTGCCAGTCACCGTGACCAACCACCTGGTCGTCTGGTCCCTTGGTCCAAGCCTCGCGTCCGTCCTTCACCACACCTGGTTCGTCAGCACGGCACGCCTCTACTTGACCTTCACCCGACCACTGTCGTCGCTTTCGGACTCCACACCTGCACATCACCAGCCAAGAGACACGTTTTGACACGTAACCCTGTGCCAGGGGATCAGTGAACCACCAAGACGAACCACCAACCAAAGTGTTGGACATGTTGACAATCACTCATCACACACCAAAAGATGCTACACTATGATATGAAAAATCATGTGTCCACAATCTCCCCCTTGATGAGTGCATTGTCAACACCAACACAAAGCCAGAGAAAATTGACTCCTAGTTATAGACAGCCAAAGAAAAGCTCGAAACTGTCACTTGGCATGAGCAAAGCGAAGAGCAATAACAACAAGCTCAAAAACTGCCTAGCAGCTTAAAAAGCACCGAGTAGACAAGCAGCAAAACATCAAGATAACAAACTGCTAGACCCTCCAGACAGAGGCAGATGGCTCGACACATCTAGCAACAGTAAGAGTGCAACTCCCCCTTAACAAGTGCATCAACCTCACAAAAGCAAGAGTGCAACTCCCCCTTAACAAGTGCATCAACCTCACAAATGCACATGAATACACACTCTGGATTTGTGATAAAACTTCTCCCCCTTGTTGACAAATGCACTTATCAAGTGGACAAAAGAGAAGCTCACCCCTTAAATATGCCATGAAATGCACAAAATATACAATGCAAGCATACAAAGCTTCAGGAGTATAGCAAGTTGAATAAAATCATTCTCAAAGTGGTTCAACATATGAATTACAACAGACACAAGACAAGGCCAATGCTCAAACTGATCCATTGAACGAAATCTCCCCGGTAGCCTTGCCTCGATGCTACACTATGATATGGAAAATCATGTGTCCGCACTTTCAAATATTCAGTCACAATATCTGACTTGACAATCCCATTGTCTCATTTGTGAACCTAAAGTACTGTCTTTTCTAGATGTTGAACATTCTGGTTCGTGATAAATTTCTTGATACTTGAAAGACACATTTAGTCATTCATTGATTCCCATGTTGAGTCATTTGTCCACATTTAGTCATTTATTTTTACAATTCAGTGATCACACTTTCAAATATTCAGTCACAATATCTGACTTGACAATTCCATTGTCTCATCTGTGAACCTAAAGTACTGTCTTTTCTATGAACCTGACGAAGCACCAACTAGTGTAGACTGCAGAACCGTCCTTAAATGTTCCTCCTTCAATTCTTGCATTGGCATTCTTCAGATTAATCTAAAGCACTAGATGTACCGAACCCTCGGCATGGTGATGACTTGACTGAACCCCTTCGTGTTTGCGGATGGCAGAATCTAAGCAACAAACAACAGCAACGCGCTGCACTTGGAGGCCAAGCAGGCCAATCGTGGAACCCACCGGCGCGAAGCACAACGACGAGCATGGCATGGTCCGGCACGAGGGGGCGACGAGGGCAGCAACAGACGGCGGCGCCCAGGTTTTCTCGAGTGAACCCACAGCCGAGCATCGAATGCTAGCCGAAGCATGGACGTACAATCCTCAAGGGAAAATGGTCTGTCTCCGAGTGCACGCAAACCTTGTGCTGCTTCATTGTCCCACGCCTCCTAATCCTCTCATGTGACATAATCCAGTGATCCACACTGCTAGTGCTATAGTAGGTGCAAGATTCTTGCGGCATGGCAGTGGTAGTATGTATGACACACTACCGGCAATGTAGAACTTACGAAAGCATTAGGATCCCTAGTCTGTTTTTATAAGACTTGAGACTCAAGAAGCAGGGCAATATATAATGCACATGTTTTGACATTGTTGCACCACCATTCGGGCCAATTTGATTTATGTCTGATCAGTTCTAGAAACACGTGGCCAAGGACACTCGGGTAACAACTCTGCAGTTCATTAATTCAGTGCTTCGTCGAGAAGTTTCCAGCCGGAAGACATCTGTGATTTGTGAAGAATGCAATTCATACATGCAACCTGACAATGACGAAGGTCTTGACTCAGTTGTACCGAAAGGACATCACTAATGGAGACATTGGCGGCATGAAAAAGTGAAGCTTACTTATAGGGCAGCCGACTGCCGCGGGACATAATTAGGTGCAAATACTTTTTTCACGAGCAGAAATAATTAGGTGGATTTGAAATTGAGTCCGCCTAGAAGGAGCTAGCTATCCTGCGACTTTAATTCATATATACTACGATTTGTTTGGGTACGTTATTTTGTGAAGTTTATTATTTATAAAAATTAATTACTCCTATCACAAAAACATGTTATTTAGAATAAAATCTGGAAAAAATATTAACATCGATAAGGTATGGCAGGCCATGGCTAATTACGAGTACATATCCTGAGAAGATCTCCAATCAAGTGAGTTTACATGTTTACGTTTAGAGGAGGCGGCTTTCTATTATGATTCTAAAAAGTTACCTCTGAATCTTTGGCAACAACCATTCAAAGGAGGGGGCTTGCACCCTCTTGTTTTCCTCAAAAAGCAAAAAAAAAAAAAAGAAAAAAAAAGAAAACATACGAAGGAAGCAGCCATTTGACTGGTATCTTCATTGAACCATATTATCACAGTGCAATAATTTAGCTCAACACGATGTGGAATGCAACAATTTCAACGAAATTGGTCCAAATCAAAATTTAGGAATAGATAAATTTCCCATGATGATCCAAAGTAAACCAATTTTTGAGTTTTCCCTTCGATCTGGTCTATTCAAGGGGGTCATCACAACACCTTAATTAACTGATTGGTGGTAACATGCTAGTGCATCTGAATCTGAATGTGCACGTACTAGACAAATATGTGCTACGATTCCAAGTAGCATTGGCAGTGTGTTTCCCAACGCCTCCTATTTCTACCTAGAAATATGCCCTAGATGCTGCATCAAATCCTTCCCTTTTTTTCATTTGAGAAAGTGATACTTATAACACATTGGTACATGTAATATTTTTGCATCAGGTAACTACTGTTGTGGGATCTCCATATATGCTCTTCCAACATTTAAGTAGGGGAGCAATGGCTGACATCTGAGTCGATGCAGAATTTGTGAAATAGAGCAAAGACAGCTCTCGGCGTTGCATAAGAAGAAAAACCTTCTCACATAATTCGAGAAATTAGAACCCCAGAACCATGGAACCATACACACTGTACTGTAGCTCATGTGAGAACAACCATGATCAGGACTGGACCTTAATTAGACCTGTGCTTCAGCGTGGGATAAATAATGGGATTTTTTAATCCCGCCTGAAAATTCGAACTTAAGACATGTGGAGTGCTACTCAAGTCACATAATCAATCAACTCAACTAGAGGCCCTTTGGCACCTAGTTTCTTAACTCAATCTCTTCGAAGTGCATTTTGCCTCGGTGTCTTTTGCCACCTGAATGTTCAATTGTATGTATGAATGTCATCACTCATTGATGAGCAATCTGAATGTATTTTACAAGTATGTATGAATGACATTTTCCACCTAAAATATAGTTACGATGATTCATAAAAAATCTGTACTCATTTTACTGATTCCCACGTTGAGTCATTTTTCCACATTCAGTCATTCATTTTGACAATTCAGTGATGAATATCATTCTACAATCTCACAAATTTACTCATAACCTCACTTTACAATCCAATTTCATATCATCTCTGAGCATCAAAGAAGTACGTCCAGGCAACGAACAAGAGCAAAGCACTGCACTTGGAGGCGAAGTGGGCTCATCGTGATACACACATGCGTGAAGGACAGCGGCGAGGAAGGCATGGTCCGCCACGACTGGCGACGAGGGCGGCAACAGAAGGTGGCACGCAGGTTTTCTCGAGCGAACCCACGGCCACGGGCTGTGGAGAGAGTGGGATTATTCTTTTAGGGCCGTACGTTGGGCCGGACTGGGAGGCCGTTTGAGCATCGACAGTCAGCCGAAGCATGTATGTGATCCTCAGCCATGCACCATCGATCTCCGACTGCACTCTAGCCTTGTGCTGCTGCATCATCCCATGCCTCCCAGTCCTATCGTGTGACACTAATACACTATCCTCTCTGCTAGTGTGAGATGGTAGGTGCAAGATTCCGGTGGCATGGCAAGAGAAATCAGGAATCAACACCCCGGTCTGTTTTTATAGGACCCGAGAAGAAGGACAATATAAATAATGCATGTTTCGACAAGGTTCCACCACCATTGGGGCCAATTGATTTACGAGCCTTTTACTCCTATACCATTAAAAAAGTTGTTCTAATTATTTATGTTCTTAAAAAATGGCTTCTCACGCTCATGTCTCTGGGTTTGAAAAGTTCTCTCTCTCACACCATTCTGTCCGCCTTCTGTTTGATTTGCGTCGTTTGACAGTTCTGATGAGTGGGGTCCACGGTGACAAATGACCTTAGTTGCCCCTGGCCGTTGGAGTTCTAACACTGGACGTGAGTGGGGCCCACATGTCATCCTCTCTATTTTCTTTTTTCCCCATCACGTTATCTTTCTCCCGCAGCACATCTCCCTGCGTCGCCTCTCGATCCGGGCGGTGGGGCTCCGGACGACGGCCGGAACGGATGGATCGAGTGGAGCTACGGGGCGGCGGAGCTCGCGGCGCGGTGGGGCTTGAGCTCTCGTTGCCGTGGGTCTTGAGCTTGGCAGTCATGCCCCAACGCCGACGAATAGGGCGGGCGCTGGCACTGGGAGGGAGTGCACGAGCGGCTGCTCTTCGACGAGCTCTACGCGTCGCGTGCCCTCGTGCACGTCCTGGCCGCTGGCTCCGCCTCGCGCTGCGCCCAGTCCCGCACGGCCTCCGAGCGCAACCAGCGCGTCGTGCTCGGCCTACCATCGCGTGACGCAAGCTCCACCTCCGCACGACGGGCGCGCGCCTCTCCCTCGTGCCCGCTCGTCAAGTCCGGGATGGAGCACCCCCGCGCCCACGCCCGCCGCGGTCGGCCGGGGCGGAGCTCCGTGCGTCGTGGCCACGGCCTCCGCCACGCGTCAAGTGTAACAACCCAAAAATTCGAACTACAAAATTTTTCGACAAAACCTCGAGTGATGTGGTGCGACATGTCATCATCTACCCCTTACATATGCATCAACCCTAGCATGTCATGCATGGCATTCACATGTTGCAAGTTAATTAACATCTCATAACAATGCTCTATGTTCGCTTGTTACATTTTAATGTTTCAATAGTTCAATCATCATGTTGCATTAAAAGAGTGAGTTGGATTTTTATTTGGTTTATGAGTTGGATAATAAAAATGAAAACAAATATTTATTTTGACAAATAAATATTAAGGGAATAATACCCTAGAAGTATTTGAGCCATGTATGCTCACTATTCTATAGCACAAAATAAGCACACTGCATATATATATAAGTATATATATAAATATATTTGAAAATGAAAAAGAAAAAAGAAAAGGAAAAAGAAAAGAAGGAACCGGCCCGAGCAGCTCAACCGGTCGGCCTGCTCGCCGCTCGACCCTGCGCTCGCCGCTCGACCCCCTGCACGCCGCTCGACCCCGCGCTCGCCGCTCGACCCCCTGCTCGCCGCTCGACCCCCCTGCTCGCCGCTCGACCCCCTGCTCGCCGCTCGACCCCCCTGCTCGCCGCTCGACCCCGCGCTGCGAGGCCCAACCAGGCCGACGGCCCAGCAAGAGCTGCGCGCGTCCGCGCGCCGCACCGAGCCCCCGTTGCCAAGGAGTCGCTGACGATGGGGCCTCGAAGTGGAACCCACGTGTCATCGCGCCCGCTGAGGTCATCCGACCGGCCGTGCGTGCTCGCGTCAGCACTGTTCTCCGGCGTCGCCCCTAAGCAACCTCCCTCGACCGCTCGATCCAGTGACGCCCTGCATCGACGCGCGTCCGCAAGCCACCTGGACCGACCCGCCCGCGTAAAGTTCCCACGGCCGCAGGCAACATTCTCCGCGCACGCGCGCACCTGCACTGTCGCCGCAGTGGAACGCTGCCGCCATAAAGAACTTCGACACCCAGTGTTACCTAGCCCCCTCTCGCTGTTCTCTGGACCCAATTCGAACCCTAGCTGCTGACTTGGACATCCCTTGACCGCTCGATCAAGCAAAGCTGTGATCGGCCGTCCGTCTGCTACCTACCACCGCGTCCGCCCTATAAAGCAAGCACCCCGGCATCCTAGGGTTCCCAGATCGCCGCCACCGCACTGGTGAAACCCCATTCCACCTTACCAGCCTCGTTTGGAGAAGAGCTGAAGGGGAAGAAAGGAGTCGGGGAAGAAGAAGAAGCCGCCGCCGGAGTTGAGGAGGGAGACCGTCGACTCGGAGCCGCTGCTGCTGTGTCGAGGGCAGGAAGGAGGAGCAGTACCGCGAGCCGGAGCCGCTTGGACTTGTACCGCACCTCCATCCTCTTCGACCGTCGGTGAGCACCGCCATCGCCGCCCTCTCGAACCCTCCGCCGTGCTGTTGGCCATGGCGCTCCGCCGTGAGCGCGTAGGCCCAGGTCACTACCGACCTCACTGGACACACCCGCACACACACACGAGACTAGCCGAGCCCCTCGGACCACGGCATCGGGAGGATGCCAGAATGGAAGCCGCCCAGTTCATCGCCGCGCGCCAAGCTCCGCCGTGGCAAGATCACCCAGTCGCCTTTCTGTTGAGCCTCGACCTCTGTTGTTTCCGGATCCGCGCTCGCCTTGATGAGACGGACCCCGTGCACACCCTAGCTCTGTGTTTGCCTCACCAGAGCATCGACCCGAACCACCTTGTCGTCGACGTGTCAGTACGTTGCCGCTCCAGAACGCCGTCGTTCACCGTCGTTTCCTGCCACCATCGACCACCCTCGAGGAGCAGGAAGAAGCCGGGAAGCTCCGCCGTGACGAGCTGCATCGAGTGGGCAAGATGGAGACCGTGGACCCTCTCGGAGTGCCGTTGCCGTGCACCGAGGACCTGTCGAAGCTCCGCCGTGGGAGTTGCTGCCCGCGCGGACTCCGCCGTGTGTTTTGGTCACCGCCGACACCTCGAGCAGGCGTTGCGTGACTCCAACCGTCCGTCGACGCCACCAATTGGAGCTGTGGTGACTCGGTGTGAAGTGTACATCGAGCACCGTCGCCATCGAGCCACCGTCTGCCGTCGAGCTCGACACAGAAGTGAAGCTGTCGCCCTGAAGCCCATCGACGTGACCGTCGTGGAGTCCCGAAGCCGATGGGCGGGTTAATGGCACCGGAGATCCTTTGTGGCACCAGGAATCGAGGGTTCTCCGCCGCCGATCGTCGAGGAAGAACTCCGCGTTCGAGCCGATCTCGTCCGAGACAGATCACGCGCTCGAACCGATCCACGAGTTCGAGCCTTCGACAAACCGACCCTCGAGTTCGAGAATTCGACAAATCGACCCTCGAGTTCGAGCCTTCGACAAACCGAACCTCGAGTTCGACTCTTCGAAGAACCGACCCTCGAGTTTGACCCGTCGGAGGACAGATCCTCGAGTTTGACACCTCGACGCGACGACCCTCGAGTTCTACACCTCGAGCACCGTCACCCTCGAGCCGCTGTCCGCCATAGAGCACGTCGCAGGAACCAAGCTCCTGACTTGATGACCACCTTCGTGTTCGCCTTGACGACCCGAGGACGATGCACGAGTTAGCGAAGTCCTGGAGCAGCCCCTCGCCGGATGTTTAACCTCGCCATCACCGCCCGAGCCCCGCTGTGGGAGAAGAGCAGTCTCTCCGCCTTCGAGGGGTCCCCTCGAGCGCATAACCCTCGAGACCAAGCACCGTTGTGGGAGCAGAACAGTTTCTCCGCGCTTCGAGAGTACCCTCGAGAGAATATCCTCGAGAGCATACCCTCGAAACCGTAACCTGAGACCGTGCCCTCGAGACGGTGTCCTCGAGACAGTACCCCTCGAGACCGTACCCCCTCGAGACTGAAACCCTCGAGACAGTATCCTCGAGAGCACCCCCCTCGAGAGTATACCCCTCGAGATCGTAACCTTGAGACCGTAACC
>CM041644.1:9794471-9889599 GCA_023333625.1 Bothriochloa decipiens
CACTCCGACACTGTGGATTTCCCTTCGCGAAAATCAAGGTCGTTTCATCAAGGGTGGCGCACGCGTGGCGGCGGCACTCGCAACGTCGAGGCCTCTACGGGCGGCCAAGCTCCTCTTGGCGCACGAGGTGACGGAGCGGAGGCGGGGACGGCCATGGCCGCCGTGAGCGCGAGCGTGGGACCGGGTCCGCCCGGGCGCCGCCGCAGCGAACGCGCGCGGGGGAGGTCTACCCCACCGCTGCAGGCGCGCGTGGGGGTGCTCTGCCGGGCCGCCGCCGCCGCCACGACGGCGGGGCCGGTCCGCCCGGCCGTCGTCGTCACGGGCACGAGCGTGCCGCCGGTCATGGCGGGTGCGTCCATCTCCTCCGCCCGCGCGGCGCCGGCGCGGATGGCGAGCGCGGCCATCTCCTCAACCCATGGCCGCCACGGCGCTACCGAGCTCCAGGCCCACCGCGTCACGGCGCTGGAGTCTGTCCTTGGCGCTCTCGACGCCGGCGGGTAAGGCGAGGTGGAGGGGAATAGGAGGACGTCGGTCGGTGATTAGAGAAAAACAGAGGAGAAAGTTTGGTTGGCTGACACGTGGACCCCACCGGAAGGTAAACTGGTCTTTTGACCTATCTGTTTGACACCGTGAGCCAGTGAAACGGACAAAATGCTGTGAGAGAAAACTTTTGAGACCCAAGAACATGGACGTGAGAAGCCATATTTTAGGGACATGGATGATTAAAGTAACTTTTTTAATGGCACACACGTAAATGCTCTTGATTTATATCTGATCAGCTCTATCTAGAACATATATGTGGTAAAGGACACTCGAGTGACGTGAACTCTGTAGTTTATTCATTCAGTGTTTCATTGACAAGTTTCCGATCGGAAGACATCTGTGAAGAAAACATTTCACACTCTCAACCTGACAATCAAGAAGACCATGACTCAGTTGTAATTCTGTAAACCGTAGAAGAACAACCAGAAGGGGTTTCTACAGAAGCAAATACATTTCCCTTTCTTTTATGAACAGAGATAATTAGGTTGATTTGAAATTCAGTTTAGAAGGAGCTAGCTATCCTGTAAATTTAATTCGCACAACGACTTGTCTCCATTTTCAGAATTAGATAGAACACTTCACTTAGTACACCATGTGAAGTTTATCATTTACAAAAAAAAAAAGATTACTCTGATCACAAAAAACCCATACTAGCCATTTAGGACAAAATTTGATGAAAGATACAAATTTGCTAGGGCACACTAAAACTGATATCTCACTACCACCGGACATCGAGAAAACAGGTAAATTAGATGTTGAACATTTTGGTTCATGATAAATTTGTTGAAAGACACATTATTCATTTATTGATTCCCACATTGAGTCATGTTGCCACATTTAGTCATTTATTTTGACAATTCAGTGATCACATTCTCAAATATTTAGTAACAATATCTGACTTGACAATCCCATTGTCTCACCTGTGAAACTAAAGAAGTAATGTCTTTTCTCTGAACCTGAAGGAGCACCAACTGGTGCAGACTGCAGAACCGTCGTTGAATGTTCCTCTTTCAATCCTTGCATTTGTATTCTTGAGATTAATCTACAAGCACCAGATGTACAAGATTTTCAGCTGTGATGACTTAACGGAACTCCTTTGTGTTTGCGGGTGGTGGAGTCTAAGCAATGAACAAGAGCAACACGCTCCAAGGCGGCGACAAGATATGGTCCGCTATAAGGGGGCGACCAGGGCAGCAACAGACTGCGGCGCCCAGGTTTTCTCGAGTGAACCCACAGCCAAGCATCGAGTGCGAGCCGAATCATGGATGTACTGCCTCCGACCGCACTCTAGCCTCGTGATGCTTCTTCGTTGTCCCATGCCTCCCAATCCTATCGCATATACAGTCCGCACTTCTTGTGGATATGGTAGGTGCAAGTTCTTTGCGGCATGGCAGTGGTAGTATGACACACTACGGGCAACGAGGAACTCAGAAAAGCATTAGGGATCCCTAGTCAGTTTCTATAAGACTTGAGAAGCAGGGCAATATATAATGCAGTTGTTTTGACATTGTTGCACCGCCATTCGGGCCAATTGATTTATGTCTGGTCAGTTCTAGAAACACGTGGCCAAGGACACTCGAGTAACCTAAACGCTGCAGTTCATTCATTCAGCGCTTTATTGACAAGTTTCTGGTCAGAAGACATCTGTGTAAAGAATGCAATTCAAACATGCTACCAGACAGTCACTAGGTTGTAATATTGTACAGTAGAACAACCAGGACCAGAAGGGGTTCCTGCAACTGCAATTATCAATTTTTGTGATCAGAGATAATTAGTAGGTTGAGTTCAAATTCGGTTCGCCTAGAAGGAGCTAGCTATCCTGCAAATTTAATTCATATACAACGAATTGTCTCCATTTAGCATGTAGATCACTTCACTTGGTACGTAATTTTCTGAAGTTTGTCATTTATAAAAAAAATACTCCGGTCACTAATGACTTTTCATTCAACTTCATTCAACTCCATTTAAATTCTTGTCACTAACTTGTGCAGGGATGCTGTGGCAGGCCATGGCTAATTACGTAAGCATATTTCCTGAGTAGATTTCCAGTCAAGTTAGTTGGCTCAAACAATCTCTCTTGTGGTTCATGTTTAGAGGAGGCGGCTTTCTACGGTTCTAAAATGGCACCACTTGATCAATCTTATGCAACAACCATACAGTGGAGGCTGCAATTGGACTAGTATCTAACTATATTATCATAATGCAATTGAGTTCAACAAAAGGTGGAACGCAAAAATTTCATAAGAATGTACTGCAATCTCATAAGTGATAAGACTTGATCTAATACCATACGAAAAGCACGGGAGTAAAGAAAATTCCTACGTTCCAAAGGCTTCCACTTCCAACTGAGTTTTGCCTTCAATCTTGTCTAATAAACGAGGTCATCAGAACAATTGACCCTCCCATGCAAATATCTGTTTTGATATATTTGCGGAATGGGAATGGGCACATATGCTTTGTCTTACAGAAGGTTTAAAGTTTCAGCTATATACTGCCATATCTCTTAACTACCAGCTCGTAGCATCGTTCTGCCACATCAGTCATTTATATTGACAATTCAGTGATCACATTCTCAAATATTCAGTCACAATATCATTTTACAATCTGATGGACGTACACTTGAAAATCCCATTTTGTCTTATGTCTGAACCTAAAGAATTAGACGTCTTTTCTATGAACCCGAAGAGGCACCAACTGGTGCAGACTGCAGAACCGCCTTTGAAATTTGAATGTTCCTCCTTCAATCCTTGCCTTGGTACTCTTGAAATTAATCCACAAGCACCAGATGTATACAAGAGCCTGAATTACTTGATGAAACAGTAGGGTAGAGCAGTGAGCCGCAGCCATATTACTTTATGACTTGACGGAACCCCTGGCAGAGTACAACCAAAGAACAAGGCGGCAACAGACGGCGCCTCACAGTTTTCTCGAGTGACCCTGTGGCCGCGGCTGTGGAGAGCTTGGACTGGAGGCAGTTACAGCATCAAGTTCGAGCCAAAGAATGGACGCAAGATCTCCAGGACCACGAAGTGAACGCCTCCTGCTGCGAAGAGGATGGTGGACACCAGATGAACCGCGATGGACAAGCGTTCAGCATATCCCACAGGTGCTGCTGCATTATCCTATGCCTCCCCAATCCTATCGTGTGACACTGCTAGATGGTGCAAGATTCTTGTGGCATGGCAACCACGGATAATTGCATCTATGGTACTAGTAGTACTATGACAGACTATCGGGGACCAGAACCCAGGAAAGCAATAGGTATTCCTTGTTTGTTTTTGTAAGACTTGAGAAGCAGGGCAATATAATGCACTTGTTTTGATAAGGTTCCACCACCATTCGGACAAGTTGATTTACGGGCTCTGTGTCCAAAAACACATGGCCAAGGACTCGAGACTTGAGCGTTCAAAGCCCTCTCTCCTCAAAGAGACACTTCTAGCCCCCCCCCCCCCTCCCCTGCGTCCTCCTCCTCTGGGTGGCTCAGGGGCGACCCGCCACCGCCGCTGCTCCGGCCAGTGGTGGAGGCGGCCCGCTCCAGGGGCTCAAAAAGGTCATTCTGTAGCTCCCTACTCGTTCCCCTCCTTCTCCCACCTTCCCCCTTCTCTTCTACTATGGAATAAAGCTTTCAAGGGCCACCGCGGTGCTGCTGGGGTCGCCGGATCCGGGCCTCTTCGGGGCGGATCGGGTGCCCTCACCCTGGATATGGTGTGTGGTGGCGTGGGGGCTGCTCCGGCGTCACCTACGACTGTGGTGGGTGCACCTCGAGTGCGGCAGCCGGCGGTCGACCTGGAGGCCTAGCAGGCGCCCCGCTGCTCGTTGGCCGCGTGGATCCAGTGGTCCACGCCCTGGATCTGGCCGGCAGTGGATGGCTACAGCATATTCTCCGTGCGCAGGCACCCGGCGCCCGGGTTAGCGCCATGGGCGGCCGCGCCTGGCCCGCTGGCTCGCTCCGAACCGCACGCGAGCGGCACCTCCCGGAGCTTCACGACCGCGACGTGCTCAGGGAGCCGGCAGCGCACCAGGGCCCGCGTGAGCAGGCTCCCGCTCCCCCGTCCTCCCTGTCCTGCTGGTGCCCCTACCATTGCTATAGCTCCGGCTAGCCTAGGTCCCAGCACTCGGATCTAGGCGTGCCGGGGGGCTCCTCTCTCCAGCGGCCTTCGTGTGCGGACTTGGCAACGGCCTCGACATTGCTGCCAGGTCCATGAAGGCAGGAGGCTAGCGGAGGGCGCTCGCCGCCTTCGGTGGGAAGGCCCTGCAGCGGAGAAGGCGTGGGCATTCAGTTCGGCTGCGGCAATGCCGGCGGTAGGGCAGCGTGATCGTGTTCCTTCTCTGTGTTTCCTTGCAGGATCAACAGCAACGCAGAGCATGTAGTTGGCCGCGGGCTTGTCGGCGGCGGGGCTATGCGCTTGTGGAGCACCGTCTGACAAAACTTTGGTGAAAACCCTGCCTAGCTCCTTGCTGGCCGGCGATAGTGGCGTAGTCTGCGTCATATCCCTCCCTGGAGGTGTCGTCGGAGGTTTCTTTGTCGCGTATGCGTGCGGCGGCATGTCGTAGTTAGTGGTGGTGGTCGGCGAAACTCAGCTCGTTTGCGCTACGGTCTGCGCCACAGTCTGGCTTTGCGCTACAGTCTAGGAGAAAGCCTTATCCGGCTTTGATCCGGTCTGGCAATGATGGCGCATTTAGCGTCATTCCCCTCCTTGGAGGCGTCGCTGAAGACTCCGCCGCCGCTATCCGCTGCTGCTACCTGATCAGCCATGACGGTACCATCCGTGGCTGTCACTCCCTTGATGAGCTCTCCTGTCTTCTCCATCCTCTTCTTCGTGCTCCTTGTTTCCTCTTCTGGGTAAGACTGGCCTGGCTGCTAGTTGTTGCCGTCGCTTCAGCGAGCGTCTTCCTCTGACGTCTCTGCTCCGTCGGTGCTCTCCTAGATGGTGTCATAAATCATATGCCGGGTGGAGATTCCACCGCTGTCGCCTTTCCCCTTCATGGATTCCTCCCCATGAATGGCGTTGAATGCGCGATAAGTGGGCCAGGATGCGCAGGAGGTGGCGTCATCACTCTCATAGAAGGTCATCGTGTTCGGTGATGCAAAGCTCACGTGCTTGTCACTGCTCTTAGTCCCCATTCCCTATTTGTTCCCATTCCACAGTTTCGCTCCTTAGGTGGAGGGCAGCAGTGGTGCGGCGTAGCTACGGAGAGGAGTGTAGGGCACAAAGGCAACGGTGAAATCGCGCGAGTATGTTGTTCAGCGGGAGCGCAAATTGACGGCGGTTGGCGTCTTTCAGCTTAAGTCTATGATTATCCTCATTTGTTTCTGTTGTGTTGTGGTTGTTTTAGTTCAAGTGTTGTTGTAAGCTGCTGGTGTTGTCGTATTCTTTCTCTCTCCCCCTCTTTGTATCTCTCGAAAATTTGAGGATTGGTGCTTATGCCCTTTCACCGCTCGGCTCGCCCAGCAACTGTGAAATGAAAAATAGGTGGGGATTAATTTGATCCCCCCGAATCCCCTTGAAAAAAAGGACTCTTGACTTGGCGGTAGTGAGGGATATGTTCATTTTGATGATAAGACTGGATGGAAATAGACGAGTATTCATTATTTTAGTGATAGGGAGATTGGGTGGATAGGATGACCCATATTGTTTGATTAGGTGGATTTAATGGCCAGTTTAGTTAGTTACTCCATTTTTTATACATGTTGTATTGGGTAGGACATTGGGAGTGTCCTAACTTCTAAGAGTAAAATATAGGTCAAATAGAGGCATTCATGCAGCTTGATCTCGCCACATAGCTTCCTTGCTCTTGCTGTCCTCTGATACAAAGTGGTTTGTAGTTCTTTTTTAAAAAGGTAAGTTATTTGGTTGCTAAGGTTTGCTGCAATACTGCAAGTATATATAATTCATGAGCCAAAATTACTTGAGCAATGTAGTGCAGCACGTTCCAAAAGATGAATGGATTATTGCAGATCAATGATCTCAGTTCACTGTACGGTCACAGCCATCAAGCCGTCACTTCCACATCCGGTTGAATATATGTCATAATTGACGTTGCTAATGCTAGAGCGCCCCATCGGAAGGAAGGGGCTACTACAGCTCTGTGTGAGCATGAAAATGCCTCAGCAGAGAACAGCGCCACGGTGAAAACCGCCTACATGGAGAACGGTGCACTTTAGTCTCCTGATACCTTCCAATCTCATTCGGCTCTGTTTGCCATAACTTTTCGACAGTGCCGCAGCTGTCGCTCATTGAAGAGTGGAAGTAAACACTGTTCTGTGCAGCTGTGTCGGCTGATAAACAGGGCAACCGAATAGGTATTGGTGAAGAACTTGCTCGGGTGGTATTTTATAGACATGAATTTGATCTTTGTATCAACTCCTATATAAGTGTTTACCATAGCTTTTTGTTGAAGCTTCGGACAACGTACTTCTAAGTTTTCTCATGAGCTACTACACTTAATGCAATCCATGCAAAGGCTGCAACTACAATCATGTGGATTCAACTGCAGCAGAGTCGCGTAAATGTGACCCATGGTTACAATAGTTGTTGCCTCATATTTATGACCCTTCTAGGATAGAGAGTTCGACTTCAACCCTATCATAGACGCTAACATGACTCAAGTCCTTCTGTCAGAGTACACATTTGACACATGTATTAGAACAAGTTCGCACGCTCGCTGCTACACTGCTATATACTACTCGCTTCCAACCGGTCACCACACTCATGAACAATGCATTTGTCCTGGGTGGGATAAGCGTGTGTGGCGATAGGAGGACCGGAATTTTAACCGAAAATGGTCAGAAATGATACATACTATAGCCTATCCAGCAAGAGAATAACCTGAAGCGTTGAAGCTTAAACGAAGCAGCCACGAGAGGCGTCCTAGCGTTCTGGACTTTGGGTGGGTGCACCGAGTGGCCGTCACCTAGACGCAGTAGCGCTGCGGCGATCTGGCAAGAGCCGAAGTATCAAACGAGAGAGACATGGGAGAGTGGGCAACAACAAGAAACATAGCAGAATTCCTAATACTGTTGGGGGTGCGTCCCGAAACCGGAGGGGCTTGTTACCTCCGACTTGTGTTTAACTGACAGTTCCAGTGTATTTATCTTGTTCATGTTCGCAGGTTCTAGAGAGGAGCCCCCGGAGGTTAGATCTCCGCTGGGAAGCCTCCGCGGAGGCCATGGAGCCCATCGACGGCGGAGGTCTGGTGCCGATGACCGTTGCTCAAGCGAAACTGATCGACGGAACCTCAACTCCCCCGGAGGCTCTGAGCGGAGGAGGCGGCAACCCGAGACTGCCTTCATCAGGATGGCGCGCCGGGCCAAGCTGGGGGCTTGTGAGCAAGTAGTGGGCTTAATGGGCCTCTCGCAGGTAGTGATGGGCCGTGGCCCGCGGCCTGTGGCCGGGAAATGGTGGACCAGCCTACCCCTAGGAGGCCCACGTGTAATAGGGTCAGTGTCTAGGGTTTCAAAACTCCCATTGGAGGCACACTTGTACGTTTAGTCTTAAGCTGGGGAGCCACTATAAAAGACCATGCCCCCTGTGTAATTAGGGCAGTTGTCCTCTGATAGCTGCAATGCCGCCTACTATTGGGCCCACCTTTTGATTTCCCCAATTTCATACTGAGAGAGGGACCGTCTGGTCCAAGTGTTTCACCCTACTCTAAACCTGCTGGAACCATGTTCCAACAGTTGGCGCCCACCGTTTGTGTCTGGCCAAAGGTAACACCCGCAGATGCCACCAAAGAACAGGACCTCCGATAGGAGACGTACTGCCGCCAAGGCAGACGTACCACAACCCTCTGCTCGCCAGAGACCAAAAAGAAACACTCGAAGCACCTATGCCTCCGCACCGGAGGACGGAGGTGACGACGAGAACAACAATACCGCGGAAAGAGGGGACCGAACTGAGCAGCATCCGCCCACCTAAAACCAAGAAGAAGAATTGGCTAGGGTGAGAGATGAGATGCGCCGCATGGAAGCCGAAAGATACAGGTTAAGGGCACAACAAGCCGCCACCCAAAGAACAATACAATCATCGCGTCAAGCGGACGACATAAGGCAGCAAATGGCCATTCTGCAAGCAGAAATACAGAGCATGCAACCTCCGGCAGCAAGTCCATCGGAGACCGCTCAACCAATCACAACAAGTCATCCCCCAGCATAAACACGCAAGCTGCGCACACCATAGTTCAAAGCCTACCCACACCATCAAGAGTCTTTGACCCAAAGTCACCACTGTCCGAAGGTCTGTAAAACTCACCATGGCCTCCAAGTTACAAACTTGTGTCTCTACTAAGATTCAATGGCAATTTAGATCTGAGACAGTTTATAATGAGTTTCAAAGCTGCAGTAGCCTCTACAGGAGGCAACGATCATGTAATGGCTAAATCATTTGTGATTATAGCAAAAGGAGATGCACTGGCATGGTACTCAATATTAAAGCCAAGCACTGTATACTCATGGGAGAACCTACGGGACCAGATATTGGCAAACTTTAAAGCTTACATGAGCGAGTCGCTAACATCATCAGACTTGTTCAGCAACAAGCACCTCAAGGGCGAACCCCTCAGAGACTATTATCAGAGATTCCTACACCTCCGGGCTAAAGCACCAGACGTCCTTGACGGGGTAGCCATAGAAGCAGCAATCAAAAGACTCAGGATCGGCCCATTCGCTAGTCACTTGGCAAGAAAGAAGCCAGCCACAATGCCTTAGCTATATGATGAGTTCAAAAAATACTGCAGGTCCGACAATGACCTCCGCAAAAGATTAGAAGAAGCGGACAGTCAAAGTAAACAGTTCTCAAATAATGGCAACAGAAGAGATAGCAGGAACCAGCAAAGATAACAATACCAGAACCAGCAGAAATAAGTCTTCAATTTGCAGAGTAGCCAGCCTCTGAATGCTCAGGACAAAAAAGAAGCCAATTACAAGCAGAGAAATCAAGGAGGGCAGGGCTACAGCAAAAGTAACAAGTCCAAGAACTAGAGCAAGAACCAGAAACCAAAGAAGCCATACTACCTCTTCCACGGAGAGGACAAAGGGCACGTCACATGGGATTGCCCGGAGGCCCAAGGCCCAAGAGACATTTGACAGGATGAAAAAGCAAACAGTCACAACTGTAGCCCCAGCAGCAAGGCAGCAGAGAGGTAAATCACACTCACGGTTCGCAACTCCATCAGCAATACAACCCAAGTTTTCTAGGATACGATCCAGGACCACTACCACAGCAAAACCTGGCCCACCAGTACTACCCAGCATCACTACTAGCCTAGAGACCAGTGTATCAACAAACAGGGCAACACCACTGTTACACTCTGCACAGGGCAAAAAGCGGCCTAACTTACATCAACCCAAGACCTTCGCATATAACATTCATCGAATCAACGTAGGTGCAGACACCTCCGACAGACCAGCAAAGACAGTCTCTGCAGTATGCCCCATTACCATCAGTGGCACCAAAGGCAGAGCCTCCCATGGAGAACCAAATAAATCCATACTCCGCCTTGCCAACCGTTGGGATGATACTACCTATAGCCGGAGGCTCAGCATTAGAGTTCAAAACCAAAAGGCAAAAGAAGGACCACCTCCGGCTAGTAAATAATGTGGCAGTCCAGGGTGCTTACAGATCAACAGAATGGTCCATGATGCCAATAGAATTTATAGAGCAAGACCTCCAAGTTGAAAGCTATCCGCACGCAGATGCCATGGTCATAAAGGCAAACATAGCAGCCTGGGAAGTAAGCAGGATACTTGTGGATTCCGAGAGTTCAGTAGACATCATCTTCGCCAACGTATTCGACCAAATGAAACTCAGCAGGAGCCAGCTACAGCCACCGAACACCCCACTAATCGAATTCGATGGAAAAAAGATCAATGCACTAGGTAGGATAACACTGCCATTTTCATTGAAAGATGGGGATTGTGCAAGGACAGAGTATATCACCTTCGATGTGGTAGACATCTACTACCAATACAATGCGATACTGGGAAGAGGATTTGCAAATAAGTTCAATGTGGCAATACACATGGGGTACCTCTGTATGAAGATGCCAGCATTACATGGAATCATCACAGTGCGGGGTAGTCAAAAAGAAGCAAGGAACATAGAAAGAGCAATCTGCAAAGCACACAGAAATATCAATACCGTAGCAACAGATGAGCCTCCAGATATGCTCGGGGAAAAGACCAACATGGCGGACCAAGAGGACACAATAACGCTACCATTAGAAGAAGCAGTCCCGAATAGGAAAGTAACAATAGGAACCAACCTGTCGGAGATAGAAAGGAAAGCCTTGTTAGAACTATTGGCAAAAAACAAAGACGTGTTTGCATGGTCAGCCTCAGATCTACAAGGGATCAGCCGAGACGTAATCGAGCACATCATTGACCTGAACCCAAATGTCAAGCCCAAGAAGCAAAAACAGAGGAAGATGTCCGAAGAATGCATACTCATAGCAAAAGCGGAGGTGCAAAGACTGCTGGACGCCAAGGTCATCAGAGAAGATCCAAAACGTATTGCGAGCTCAACTCCGGAGGAACATCATAGCCTATGTCGATGACCTGGCAGTGGTCAGCAAACAAACCTAAGACCACCTGGATGACCTCAAAGAAACATTCGCCAACCTCCGAGAAGCAGGGTTGAAGCTGAACCCAGAAAAGTGCATCTTCAGAGTAAGCAAAGGAAAAATGCTTGGGTACATCGTTGGCCCAGAAGGGCTAAGAGCAAGCCTAGATAAAACAAAAGCAGTGTTAACAATAAGAGAACCAACCACCAAGAAAAAGGTCCAGCGGCTGATAGGCAGAATAGCAACACTCAACAGATTCATCTCAAAATCAGCAAAACGAAGTCTACCATTTTTTAGAACACTCAAGGTCTCAAACAAATTTGAATGGGGCAAAGAGCAGTCGGAGGCATTCCAGCAGCTCAAAAACTACATGACAAAGGATCTTATGGTCATAGCGCCAGATGTAGAGGAAACCTTGTTACTATATGTTGAAGTCTCCGTAGGAGCAATCGGCGTAGTGCTAGTGCAAGAAAAGGAAGTTGACAACAAAAGTATCCAACAGCCAGTATAATACGTATCAGAAGCATTGCAAGGAGCAAAATTAAATTATTCAAAGGTGGAAAAGATAGCCTACGCAGTAGTCACAACATCAAGGAAACTCAAGCACTATTTTCAAGAACAAGAGATCCTAGTCCAAACAGCACACTCGCTGACAGACATCCTGGGCAACAAAGAAGCATCAGGGAGAATCGACAAATGGGCAACAGAGATTTCCAAATTTGGTATCAAATTCATAGCAAGAATAGCAGTAAAATCATAAGCACTCGTAGATTTCTTGGCAGAAAGGACATCTCCGCAACACACAGAAAAAAGTAGAGGCATCAATATGGACGTTGTACACTGACGGCGCATGGGGTATTCAAGGCGTTGTAGCCTCCGCAGTGCTGATATCTCCATCGGGCATCAAAACAAAATTGCAGCAAGACTATGCTTCAAAGCAACCAACAATGTGGCTAAATATTGTAACAACCCTAAAGATCCAAACACCAAAAATACCAACTATCAAAAAATTTTCTTAAGTATCCAATATTTGGTGAGTGTCATGTAGGTAAGCATCCACTAGTTGAACAAGTAGCACCTAATAATAGTTGAGGCATTTGCATTTTAATTACAAGAGTATGATTTGCCTCTTATTGATTTTATGTGATGATTAATAAAATCAAACAATATTTGTTATCGCATATATATATGTACAGGTTTACGTGCAACTAACCTTGGACATGGCTTCCAACAACTCCATGAGACCCTAGGGGACCTAGCTTAGTGCCCATGTCATGGTCACTAACCTTTTTGCTAACAAGATCATGACATGGTTGGATTAGGAACTTTGGAAAAAAATAGAAAAGGATTTGGAATTAGATAAGGAAAAGAAGAAGGGAAGTAGCCCAAGCAGCACTAACAGCCCAGCAAGGCCACCAGGCTTGGTCTGCCCGCTCAGCTCGCCACGGCCCAGCTCGGCCCTGCCGTGCCACTGGCATCGCGGCCCAGTCCGGCCTGCTGCATCATGCCCCGTGCCCTGGCCTGCACCACCGCCCCGCCACGACCCACCGTGCCACCTACGTCGTGGCCCAGCAAGTGGCCCGACCCGGCCTCCGCGCGTGCCAACATTCATGGCCTGCTTCCCCGTGCACCGCGCTCGCCTGCTCGCCTCTGCCCGCTGACACGTGGGGCCCGAATGTCAGCCCCCACCTCCCACCAAAAATGGCCACCAAGGTGTCACCTCCATCGTCCCAAAAATGGAGCGGTGAACCTCCACCGTCCATCTCCGCGCGGTGCCCACGCCGCTCCACCCGCGCTGCCTTTCTGCCTGCGAGTGCCCGGGGTTGCCCAAACCCTAGCCACGCGCGTGCCTCAGCCGCCCGATGGGCATCTCCCATCCGCGCCGTTCACCGTTGCCCGCCATTGCAACAAAAGGGGAAGCTCAGTGCCATTAGGGTTTCCCCCATGCCCAGCCGCCTTTGCTGGTTCACCGCACCACCTTGCCTTGCCTGCTAACCAAGGAGAAGAGGAGTGGAAGGAGGGAAAGAAGGTGGGGAGGAGCACGCAAAGCCAGAGCTCCGTCCGCCGTCGCTGCTATCCGCGTGCCGGGGAAGGAGGACCTCGTACGACCCTAACATAGCTGCTCTACTTCTCCCTCATCAAACCGTCACTTCATCGCCCGCGAGCCACCAGCACCGACGCACCACGCAGGTGAGACCGCCACTGCTCTCGCCCTGCTCTGCCATGGCCGCCGCCAGTACACCACCGCCGTTCCCGCTCCCCTGTCTCCCTTTCTTTCCTTTAACTTCACCGTCGTGTTCGTCGTGCGCTAGAACGTCCATTTGGCAACTTCTTGGGGCCTGGCAATGACCACAGTGGGGTCACACAACTTTGCAACCCTGGTCGCCATGGCACCCCGGCCGCTGGAGTGCTGCCATGGCCACTCGGCCGCGTGCGCTCCCACTAAGCCTCGGTAGTCGTGTCACTTAGTCCCTGGAGCTCCCAACTGCTCCGAACAGTAGGGGAAGGTAGAAGATGAAAGCAATTTTGGAGCCTTGACTGGATAAACGCCGCCACTGTTGACCTACGCTGCCACCGTCTGCCGCCGTCGACCGCCGGCCTAGAGGCTCGTTTTACCCAAATTGGAGCTGCGTCTGTGCTCGCCTAGGCCTGACGAGTCCCGCGCTCATGTTAGCCACCGCTCCACTGTGCTACTGCGTGCCACCACCACGGCCATGCCGTCCGACGCCGCCTCTGTGCGTGCGCCGGTGAACAGGGGGACCGCAAGCCCGCCTGCACCCACGACCGCATCCGCCTGCGCCTTGCAAGCCCGTAGCACACGCTAGTGCCACCTCTACCGCACTGTGGCCCCCGCTGCCGCAACCTCGCCGTCCGCCGCTGTCGTTGCGCATAGGCCAGTGAGCCAAGGAACCACTGCCTCGCTTGGGCTCCACCACTGTGTTTGCCTCAGTCCAGAGGAGCCATAGCACACTCTAGAGCCGCCCCCACGCGCCCCATCGCCCCGCTATCGTGCCTTTGCCGACCCCCGCCGCCGTGGCACGTGCGCCGGGGAGCCGAGGCCCCGGCGACCTGCGTAAACCCCACCATCGAGTTCTCCGTGTCCTAGTGGAGCCCTAGCTACGACCGTAGCACCCGAGCCAGCCGGAGCCGCCACAACGCTCGCCGCCGACGCCAGCACCGCCGCGCCTGCACACGCACGGGCAGAGGAGATGGGGGAATTTCCCTGTCCCCGATGCCGCGCCCATCGTGCCGCGCTGGACCAGTCACGCGAAGCCACGCAGACTGCCTGTCTTTGGTTCACCGTGAACCAAGTCCGTGGACTGCCCAGTCGTAGACTCGGCCCATTAGATCCAGACCCGCCACGTGGCCAGCCTGTCTAGATGACACGTGTCCGTGCCGGGCCGGCCCAACCTGGCCCAGATCTGGCCCTACCCAGGCCCACCGAGGCCCAGTCGGTGTTGATCGTTGACTAGTCAATGTTGACCGTTGACCGTGGGTCCCACCTATCAGTGACCAGTACTGTGGGCCCCACATGTCAGCGACTGCACCAGCCGGACCCACCTGCCAGTGCTAACGTCAGGATGACATCAGCACACACGCCAGCACTACACCACATCAGCTGGACCCACGTGCCACATGGACCAACTAGATCGTGCCACATGTCAGCCTCTGGTTTATCTAGTCCTTTTTCTTTTTCAAAAAATGATTTAAACTTTGAAAATTCAAAACTTCTTCATACGATCTCCAAAAATATGAACCAAGTGTCCAAATTTTCATAAAAATGAGCTCTACGTCATAGGCTTATGTATGATTGCATTTGGAGTTATTGGTTTTCATTTGGTTCTTTGTGATTGATCTACAGGGGTCGCTCCCGCGACCATTATGTCTCATTTTCAGATCCTACGAAGGAGTTGTTCAAGGAGGAGGACTAGGAGCGTGCCAAGGACTTGAGGGAGGACTTGAGTGATAGCTATTTAGGTGCGACTTCCCACCCAACCTCGTAGATCCTATTACGCATGCAACATAATAGAATGCTAGTGCTCTACTTTTGCAATAATGCTACGATATGCTATGTTAAGATTGCATGGTAGATACTTGTATGCCTATTCCTTGTTGTAACCTTCACCCTACTCACTTGCTTATAGGATAGACACGCCATGCAGTGTTTGTTACTTGCTACCTATACTCCACTTGCATTATATTCCAGATATGATACGGATGGTGGACTTGGGTGGATTTTTCTCGGGATGCTGAATTGGGTGTATGTATGGGTGTCTCTGGGTAATATAATGTGGGAGGGTTGTTTGGTGAGGGTTGAGTCGACTGGACAGGATCTACGATGAGCTTTTGAAGCGAGTTTTGCCGAGGGGGTGCGACTTGGGCACCCCTGTGATCTGAGTACTTATGGCAGGTACATGGTGACTTGAGGAGATCCCGGGGTCGAGATGCCATTGAGGTAGAGGGCACTAATGGCCCTGTTTTGAGGAGATATCCTATTTGGTTTCCCCTAGGACCTGTTGTCTCTTGAGGACTGGAACCACAGACCCCTTTGTACGCACCGCTCACCCTAGATGAACCGGGGACGGATGATTTTAGCTACCTAGGGCGATTCCACTACTACTCGAAGTATGCAGTGTAGGAAGGTACGGGTGGAACCCCACACCCTTCCAAGATGTTCATGTGTCCTCTTTCGAGCATCGGCCCCTCGGAGAGCAGGAACATGACTTCACATTCTCAGCCACTCCAGGCAGGACTTAGGGTGTCCCAGGGTTGAGAGGTAGGGTGGAATCGCCATAGTTAGATGGTCATTTTGCTATCAGCCTAGGCGTTCATGAGCGCTAATGATGGTTATCTTGTGGATGGTCGGCATTAGCCTGTTACAGGTGTACACACTCTGTAGAGTTGATTCAAATCTATATATAGTCGTAGCCTTGGTATGTCTATTCCATGACCTACGCTTCTCTTGAGTAGTGAGATGAGTCCCTTCTAGCTCCCCCTGAGTGATGTTGTTGTTGTTACCCTACGACATGTTGGCCGATTAGGCATGGATGAGAGGGAGTTGTCCATTGCCGCCACATGTAAGCGTGGTTGTTGAGAGAGCTGAGAGGATGATGGTTGGTGGTATGGTGTTGTGGGATGGGAATGGATTAAAACTTGATGAACAATTATTATATAATATTAATGATACTTGTATAGGAATCTATAGCCAAATAATAGGTCTCTTGATTATATCCATTTGCATCCACCTACCACAAAGCATAAGCAAAGCGTAGGGTGGGAGCCAGTGGCCAGTAAAATCATACTGAAACTTATTTGGCAGGTGAGCCCGACTACACCTACGGTGACGAGGGGCTCAAGGATTAGATGGTCTCGTGCCTACGCTCAAGATGGTGTAAGATGATGCTTCCACAATATCCCTCTATTTTCGTAGTTGTTCTGGATGCTAGATACTCTGATGATTTCGCCATGTGGTGACGTAATAATTTATGTAAACCCCTCTATTGTATTCTTTTATTTGATGTATGGCTTTGTAATCAACTGTTATCGGATAATTGATGATTTCACCTCCTGGGCTATCATTATATCCTTCAATCTTTGTATTTTCCCTTTGCGGAAAATTGAGGATGTTTCAAATATGAAGGAGTAATCCTAGGGCTCAACAAGGCCAAGGCACTTGGTGCAAAATACATCATGGTCAAAACAGATTCGCAGATAGTAACAGGACAGGAAGAGAAAGACTATGTTGCCAGAAACCCAGAGTTAGCCGCATAGCTAGAAGTAATAAGGGGTCTGGAAAAAAGATTCTAGGGTTTTACCCTAAAGCATATCCCAAGGGGGGATAACACGGAGGCAGATGAGTTAGCAAAGGTAGCAGCAAACCAGGCGGAGGTACCCAAATGAACCTTTTTCCAAGAATTGATAACTCCAGCAACCGCAAAAGCATCAAAGGCATCTACAGAGGTACTCCTAGTAAACATGAAAGATTGGAGAAAAGCAATAATTGATCATATCAATGGAGTCCATTGACAACTGCAACAAGATTGGCTACACGAGCAAGGAATTACACAATAATAGACGGAGTTCTATATAAGAAAGGCATAGTCTAACCATTGCTCAAGTGCATCACTGAGTCAGAAGGTAGAGACCTCTTACAGGACATTCATTCAGGAATGTGTGGATCGCACATTGGCCCCAGAGCACTCTCAGCAAATGCAATCAGGCAAGTTTTTACTGGCCAACCCATATCAAGGACGCATTACACATAGTAACAACTTGCAAAGCATGCCAGAGCTTTGCACCGCACCAAACTTCTTCGGGAGGACAAACACAGCTAATACCTCTGGTCTGGCTGCTTCAGCGATGGGGAATGGACCTCGTAGGCCCGTTACCCCTGGCCCAGGGCAAAAGCAAATATGTGGTAGTGGCAGTAGAATACTTCACAAGATGGATAGAAGCCAAACCACTCGCAACAATCACCTCCGAAACAATCAAAAAATTCTTCTAGCAGAACATAATTTGTAGATTCGGAGTTCCAAGAACACTCATAGTCGACAACGGAAAGCAATTCAATTCAGACAAGTTCAAAGAATTCTGCAAGAGCATTGGCACATAAATAGCCTTTGCATCAGTCTATCACCCAGGAAGTAATGGAGCAGTAGAAAGGTCAAACAGAATCATATTCTCTACAATCTCCAAGACATCGCTGGATCACAAAAAAGGCAAATGGGTACAAGAGCTACCGAAGGTGGTATGGTCTCACAACACAAACATATCAAGAGAAAACGGGTTTACTCAATTCAAACTACTATATGGAGAAGAAGCAATGATGCCAGAGGAGATCAAATACCAGAGCCTCCGCGTAATGAAGCAGAACCTCACGAAAGATGAAGAATATACCAAAGAGATGACTGAAGCATACAAACTAGAGGCAATTGACAACATCGAGAAATACCAAGACCAAACTAGAAAATGGAAGGACAGAAAAGTGGTCACTAAAAACATTCAAGATGGCGACTGGGTAATGAGGCGGAGGCCAAACGCTCAAAACACAGGGAAACTACAGCCAAAATGGGAAGGACCGTTCATAGCCAAGCAAGGCGGAAGGAAAAGGTCATTCTATCTACAAGGTATAGAAGGAAGAACGTCGACTCACTCCTCGAACATTGATAGCCTTAGGAAATATTACACATAAAATGCAAGGACTCCGTAAAATTATAAGCGGAGGTCCATAGATTTAAATTCTTGCAATTTACATTTCTTGCAAAAATGGCTTGCACTCTTTTCCTCACAAAAGGGGCTCCAAATCGAAGTTGAGGTTTTAATGTGGCAAGACCGCATGTAATCAACCTCTGAATATATAAAGAGGACCCCAAAAAACAATACCCAGAACAGTCAAGCAGTCAGCACCGTGGCTGCAATATTCGACAACAACAACAATTTACAAGGTCACTTCATGCCACCATTAAGAAAAATAAGAAGGCATTAAGAAACCTCCATGAAACACCAAAAGCCCTCGAAAAAGCCCTGTCATATCAGGCATTGAGGCAGGCAATCGCAACCATAAGTTGTGAAGGTAACCGGGAAAAGACCTGTGAACTAACTCAGGCACCGGTAGCTCCAAAAAGCGAGCAGCATCACACTCACCAGCTGTGACCTCCGAAGTACAATATTGAAATAAGCGGAGGTAACACACACATAGGTACAAGTTCACGAAGTCAAGCAACCTCCGCGTCATACACCTTCCAAAGCAAAGGCAACAATAACCACAAAAAATTAAGTTCAGCAACACAAATACTCCGAAGCAGAGGTAATACATAAAACTAGATCATTTATTCAACTTTATGCTTACAACCGATAAGGCTCATTGTGCCTTGCTCATAACAGGAACAATGTGCAAAGTGTACGTATCTAACTGCTATACCAAAATGCATGACCTCCGGATCAGGACGCCCACCCACTCCACCTAGTTAACCTCCTGCCACAAGACATGGAAGTGGTGCAAAGATTGCCAACACAACAGCCTGCGAGAGAGCAAAGAGTGCCAACTCTAGTATCACATCCAGAGGCCAACAATCTGAGGCTCCCCAAAAAGCAGATACCGACGGAGGTCTCGACTCATCATACACAGAATACCCTTGCCCGCCATCCGGCTGCATACCACCATGCGCCTCCGGGAGACCAACCGACAGAATCAAGTCCAACAGCTGCTCGGTACGAAGAGAAGGAGGTGAGCCCTCAATGCCAAATTGTGCACAACATGCCCCAGCATCAACTGTCAGCACACCACTTTGCACCTCCCATCGATAAGCGACCAACACATCCAAAATCCTTGCAGCAACATCGGGGGATACAATCACATCGGGTCGCCATCTCCAGAGATACAAAAAGGGTTCAGGTAGTGTATTGTTGACAAACAAAAGCATCACCATCCTTAACCGCTGGCAACAGATCCACTAACATGGGCATCCTATTACGAGTTCTCACACAGTACCAGCACAAAATTAGTTCTCAGAAGGCAGCGTCAGCATGATGCAAACAACGAAACAACCTAAATGGCAAGATGCGAAGAAGCCTCTTTTATAGGCAACCCCCAAGCATCATTAAACTGGCCACAATAGCCTGTCATTAAAAGAAAAGATACAAAGTTATAGCTCATATCACCACGCCCTGAAAGACAAAGGCACCAGATCAAAAATAATAAATAGCAAAGACACGCAAAGTACACAAGAGGTACTATAAAAGAGGTAGAGCTCAAAGTCTGGGCGCCTAAGCACTCAGAAAAGAGCTGACAACAAGCAGCTCCCCATAGCCAAAATCCGAACAAGGAAGATGGAGGCCGATGTGCGCATACGGTTGAGCAAAAACAACAAGGTACCACGCAAGGATTCGTAAAAGAGTTACCAAAGCAAGTGTCCCGGAGGCAACAAGGGTCTCTGAGATAATGCAAAAGAAGCTAGCTGATAGCGCAAGCCAATCAGGATCATCACTTAAGCGGAGGCAAGGGGATACCGCGTAAGGACTCGTAATATCCCCCCACCTCCGCTAAGGTCATGCACAACCAATCTTTGCAGATCAAGCGTTAGGACGCGTGAAGGCACAGTAGGAGATCTTAAAGCTAAACACAAGAATAAAAAGATAATACACAGCAAAGTCAAGACCAACACTGGTCAAAGAGAAACAACGGCTCCAACACTCATCTTGTAACAAACAATAAAAACAAAAATTATTCATACACAAATGTACATTTTAATGGTTACACCCTCCAAGGAGGAAAACAGAAACCACATTCGAAGGCCACAACTGCAATCTGGCACGAAGGCCTCCCGACTAATTCAAACAGACCTCCGTAGCATAGCGGAGGTCGAAATAAACAAGCTCACAAATGACAGTTCCATCGCAACGCACAACCTCCGCATAAGCAAGAATAATTACAAAAGTCCAGTTGGACCACGCCATGCAAGAGAACGAGTAAAGCTAGAACGCTTATCATCTAAGTCGCTGAGAATAAAATCAAACATGTTGTCCATCGTGCGCCTAGGAAACGCTGACTTCCAATAATCCCACAGCTCACCGCTAACGTAAACATCATCGCATATAAAGGTAATAGGCTCGACCTCCTGCACAGGCCCCAAACTGAAGACCTGCGCAGGACGATTCGGCCATTAATAATTTAAAAAACCAAGAGTAACTTAAATTGTTCCTTACACGTGCACGCCAGCACTAGGTCAGCAAAAGACAAAATATACACAACCACAAGTTAAGATGATTTTTTACACCTCCTCTTCAGCGGTCAAGTTCTGAAGCCCCGTCTGAGCCCCCGGAGACGTTACCACTTGATCCACCATGGCATCAGTCCCAGCACTTGTAGGAAGAACTTGAGTAGCGCAGGCACCAGCGTCGGTAGATCCCCGGGTACATGCAAATGTGCCGCTAGAAGAAGTCAGGCCATGACCGCTGCGCTTGCCATACTTCAGTTGCTGAAAAAGGCAGAAAATAAGACAAAGAAAATCACCAACAAAACTCTTACAACAAAATAAGATAGGAAAAGCTAACCATACATACCGTTTCATGAGTAATATTAGCCATGGCAGCAGTATCCGACCGGCCAAACTTGGACCAGAACTTCTCCATGAAGCTATGCACGGTGGTCTTAACAAACTGATCCGTTCTGCTAAGTTCAGCAGGATCTTCTAGCTCAGGACAATCAAAATTCCCAATTTGAGCAATGTCTTTGGACACAAAGAGCTTGCATAGACAGGTGGCGGAGGTCTTTGCACTAAAATCGAAGACTCCGGTCATAAACTCATTAAGCTTGTTAAGGTCCACCTTGATCCAGGAAAGGATCCTGGAGGTAGAAGCCTCAGGATTAACCAGAGTGGAAACACCACTAAAGGCACGAAGAGCAGAGACATAAGACTCTGCAACCTCCAACCCGATTGACCTCAGAGCATCCATCTCCGTCTCAAGATTTCTGACCTTCGTCTTTAAAGCTTCCACTGATTGATGCTCATCGTCTAGCTCCTTGCAAAGGTTCTCGGACATCTCATTGGCCTTAGCCGCTCGCTGATCTGCAAGATCCACAGACTTCTGGGCATCATTAAGGGACTATTTCAAATCGGCAGATTTTGTCTTAAGGCTAGTCAATTGCTTCTTCAGCTCGGACACCTGTTGCAACAATTCCTCTTTCTCACTAGCCTGGGACTCAACCTCCGGCTTCAGCTCTTGAATGGCCTTATCCTTCCTCTCAAGCTCAAAATGGCTACTATAATGGATGACCAATGACATACCATGACTCTGAAAGAACAGTAAACATTATTACCAACAAAATAAGCCAGGCAAACAACATGCCAAAAAGCATATATCATGAAACAACTCACGATGACATGGCGATCAACTTGGGCTCGCATCAGAACATCATGGGGCAGCTGTACAAGGTGCCGAGTTAGGTCACAACCCATCACCTCCGTCATCTGGCCAATACCATCGGCCCACCCAAGCAGAAAGCGCTTATCATCATCAACGCCGGCATCAGTTGAAGCCGCCCCAGGAACACTAGAACTTAGCGGAGACTAGGATGGGGCAACGATGGCCTCAGGAGCAGGTGGTGTCGAGGTCACCGAAGGTGCTGTCTGAGCAGCCTTCACCGCATTACGAGCTAAACAAAACAAGCAAAATGAGACAAGTCAAAGGACCGATTAAATAATCCTAAGACTCACAACTACCACGTACGGGCTCACCGAGTAAGGATACCTCCCCCTTCGAAGCCTTACCACAGGACACCTTTAGAGCAAGAAAATCTAGGTAAATCATACTCAGAGTAAGAACCACACCTTGAATTGAAGTATAAGAATCATGTTCCACTACCACGTTCTCCGTCTCATGTTGTACCACCTCCGCGGGCTTCTCCATGGCATCAGCAGTGACCACCACATCCTTTGCAAGCCTCTCCACACTGTCAGTTTTCGCCGCCACCTCCTCTGACTCATCATCGGAGCTATCATCAACGTAAGTGCTAGCAAAAGGCCTCACAGCAACCTCTGATGAAACAGTCTCCTTCTCCAGCAGAAGCATAGGTGCAGAAAACGGCATAACAGGCCGAAGTGACAAAGAGCCAGAGGCATCACCTGCAAGGACGGGAGAGGCCGGCGCAGACTGCTGAGACGGAACCTCTTTATCATGTGCCATCAGAGCACCATCCTCCGTCATTTCTAGATCCATACCAGAACTTTCCTCTTCATCACACAAAGTCTCAAAAACATCATCAACCTCCACAATTTCAGCAGAGGCTCCTTTATGCTAAGTCAGCGCTCCGTGGGTCAAAGCACCACCCTTCCTCTTCCTCCCTTTGGCAACCTTAGTAGCAGCAGTAGCACTAGCAACAGTAGCAGCACTAAGCAACTCCTTCTTGTCAACCTTCTTCTTTATCTTGTCCGGAACATCACGCTCAACATAGTGCACGCCGAGCTCCTCAAAGACCCTGTTAAGGCATGGCATAATACCAACTTCAAACCTCCGGGCGAGATATTCCTTTTCAGAAACTTCACCAAGTATTTCAATAGCCTTCTGCTCTATGGCACAGACAAAGTCCTCATTGCTCTGACCCTCAGGGAGCTGCAGCCCAAAGTGCGGACACGGGATCCCGCTAGCCACACCAAAAATAGGAAGATCCAGTTTTTGCATGACAAATTTCTTCCTGTCTTGGCCGCCAAGCAGGGGCCAGAAATCGGAGGCAATCATCTCCTCCACAAGATCCCTTCCTCCGGAATAACGGCAAGCATCAACAAATGCTTTGGTCAGGACTTCCTTTTCTCAGAAACGGTTACCTCCGGCTTGACGCTGGTATGCGGGTCCATCCAGGTCATAACGGAGGCGAAGGGAAAAGTAATGATCCTTCGACCATCCTCTCCGACTCGAGAAACACCAGAAGTCTTCACATAAAACTAGTAGTCCATCCAGTCAGCAGGCTCCCATTTCCCCCTCTGGCACTAAGAAATAGGAATTTTTCCTTGCCCTTGCCGGGATTCCTCTTGGCCATAAAAGCTACACGATGCGAACTGAGCAAGCTTTGTACCAATGTACTTTGGCTATTTTTGTAACTCATAAAACTCCACAAAAGTGTTTATACTAATCCCTCCACCGTATGACTTGACAGCCCAAAGGTATTTACTCATATTCAGAAATGCATGAGGGGTCATATGATGAAGTTGTACGTCGAACCACTCAAGTACACACCGAATGAAGTTGCAGCAGGGGAAGCGAAGACCACAAGTGAAGAAGTCCCTAAACACAATGGCTTCATCTCTCTCAGGTAGCGGGACAGTCTCCTCACCCAGAGGTCGCCCGCGGCCAGCAGGAATATAACCCTTCTCTTCGAGGCCATCGATCATCGCCCGGGTCATCAAGCTACGACCAAAGTTGTAGCTGACCTCTGAATCAGACAAAGCACTCTTCGGAGGCATTAGATCACTAGGGGAAGCCTCAATGTCAGATAGTGACTCCTCGAGATCCCTAGCCTCCGCAGCAACCAGCATGCACTGCTCAAAAAGATCAAGGAAGCATCCGATTCTGACACCCTGGAACTGGGAATAGGGGCCGGAGAACGGACGACGACGCGCGCAGCAGGGGCGCTTAGGTGCCACGGCGGCAAGGTGCCGAGGCAAAGGCAAATGCGGAGGCAGCGAGCGAGAAAGGAAACCTATACGATGGTAAGCAAAGGGGAGTACAGGTCATTTTCACCGCACCCCCCTTATATTGGCGGTGAAGCGGCGCCTCGGCTTCTCGGTCCAACAGTTGCGTGAACCCGCAGATCGAACGACGCAGAACAAACTGATTCAAAATGAACGGACAAGATCAAATGTTGTGCATCGGTAAAGAACCCTGCCTCCGGTCCAACGATCAACGGGTCAGGGGGGTTGGAGGTAAAAGCAGGCTCCACGGCCAGGGGCGTGTTGATGGCTAGACCCTGCTGGACCTAACCCTCAAGGGGGGAATGTTGGGGGTGCGCCCCGGGACCGGAGGGGCTTGTTACCTCTGACTTGTGTCTGACTGACAGTTCCGGTGTATCTATCTTGTTCATGTCCACAGGTTCCAGAGAGGAGCCCCGGAGGTTAGATCTCCGCTGGGAAGCCTCTGCGGAGGCCATGGAGCCCATCGACGGCGGAGGTCCGGTGGCGGTGACAGTTGCTCAAGCGAAGGCTGATCGACGGAACCTCGACTCCCCCGGAGGCTCTGCGCGGAGGAGGCGGCAACCCGAAACTGCCTTCATCAGGACGGTGCGCCGGGCCAAGCTGGGGGGCTTGTGAACAAGTAGTGCGCTTAATGGGCCTCTCGCAGGTAGTGATGGGCTGCGGCCCGCGGCCCGCGGCCGAAAAATGGTGGACCAGCCTATCCCTAGGAGGCCCACGTGTAATAGGGTTAGTGTCTAGGGTTTCGAAACTCCCCACTAGGGGCACGCTTATACTTTTAGTTTTAAGCTGGGGAGCCACTATAAAAGACCATGCCCCCTGTGTAATTAGGGCAGTTGTCCTCTGGTAGCTGCAATGCCACCTATCATTGGGCCTACCTTGTTATTTCTCCAATTTCATACTGAGAGACGGACCGTTTGGTCCAAGTGTTTCACCCTACTCTAAACCTGCTGGAACCGTGTTCCAATAAATACTAAATCTGACCTCGGTCATCTATCTCCTTCTCCCCGAGTTCTTCTCCTTTTTCCTTTTTGTTGCTGACATGCGGCTCCAGCATATAGTGGTGTCATGTTGGTGAGCGCTTAGCCAGCTAAACACGGAACCGAAGTTATTTTTTTTCATATGGACGGCATGGAGCCGAAGCTGTTTTCGCGTATGGACACCGACTCGGAGTGGGGGAAAACTGGCCCCGGAGTGCTCTGGCTCTGGCTCCCGTGTGCATAGGAGCCGCACCACATGGGCACTATTTTTGAACTTCTATAAAGCTAATATTCACTAACTATTTCTCCAACATATCCTTAAACCATGTTATTTATGGGTCCCACAGCTCACTAACCATCATGTCATATAGTGCAACCTTTTCACGGTTCATGCTAACTATTTGTTTACTTCCGTCCGTTACACGTATCCCATCAGGAGCCGCCGTCCTCCGCTAAAAAAAGAACAGATCAGGCCGCCTCCTGCATGCCTCTCCCATCCACTCAACCATGCAAGCGTGATGTATGTGCTCTGTGTTGCTTACTACAGTACTGCCTTACTTTAATTACCCCAAACTATATTCATATAGGTGGCAATCTTTTTTCCTTGTAAATCTTTTCACGTAACTTTCTATTAAACTATACAATTTATATTATTTCACTAGAGGCTACCAATCGATTGCCACTAAGTGCCGATCATTTAAGTATAATTACTATTTTCAATATATATCAATATTTACATGGCATGCGGATAACATTCCAATATTTTTTTATTATGTTCATCCATCATGCAACAGTTTTATTCTAAGAAATTGATTTTGCAGTGCGTAAGGTGTCACAAAATATCTCTAGGAGTATCCCGTATTCCCACGGCAACGCGCGGGGTATACACCTAGTTTACCATACGAAGCAGCTGCGATGTTTGGCACGCTGAAGGATTCCAAAAAGCCAGCAAAATAAAAGAGGCTGGATGACAAATCAAAAGGGAATCATTCAATTAAACAACATAACTGAGTTATGTCCTTCCTCCTCCTCCGGTTCTTTTCTCTCTAGTTCCTCTCTAGTTCTAGAGTATCTTTCTTCCCCAATTCCAATTATAGAGTATCTCCCTCACCCCTAAGGTCGTGTACTCCAATTTTAAGTGCATTTTGCCTGCTCGGTGCCTTTTGCCAGCTGAATGTTCAATTCTATACCAAATTTATGACTCAAAATTGACATCACTCATTGATGGGCAATCTGAATTTATTTTAGTAAAGCCTGTATGAATGCCTTTTGCCACCTAAAAAATAGTTATGATGATTCATAAAGAACAATCTGTACTTATTTTATTGATACCCATGTTAAGTCATTTTGTCACATTCAGTCATTTATTTTGACAATTCAGTGATCACGTTCTCAAATATTTAGTCACAATATCATTCTATAATCTCATAAATTTACTCATAACCTCACTTCACAATCCCATTTGATTTTGTATACTCAAAAAAATCCCATTTAATTTTGTCTTATCTCTGAACCTCAAGAAGCACATGTCTAGGAAACCAACAGGAGGAGAAGATGGGCTAATCGTGATACGCATCAGAATGAAGGATCGCGGCAAGCAAGGCATGATCCGACACGATGGGCGACCAGGGCGGCAACAGAAGGTGGCACGCAGGTTTTTCAATTGAACCCACGGCCACGAGCTGTGGAGAGCATGGGAGGCGCATGGACGTGATCCTCAGTCCTGCACGATCCATCTCCGCCTGCACTAGCGCGTTGTGCTGCTGCATCATCCCATGCCTCCCAATCCTATCGTGTGACACTATCCGCACTGCTACTGCTAGATAGTAGGTGCAAGATTCTTTTTTTTTTAAAAGAGCTGGAAGGGCATCACTGCCCCTACAGTAATTTATTCAAAGGCATAAAAAGGTCCAAAAGAAGAACAAATACAAGCAGGCAGAAGCACTACAGGAGCAAGAAAGCTAAACTAAGAGACAAAGAAGGAGACCAAGAAAATAAAGAAAGAGATACAAATTACAAAATGTTTTGGATCCATAAATCAAAGCTTGCCGCAAACTTCGTCTTTACCCGTAGGGAAAGAATTCTAATCTCCTTCTCGAAAGTGTCCTTGACCGCTTGAACTGACGGCTGCTTGCCTTGGAAGACACAGTCGTTACGGGCACACCAGATCGCCCAGCACATTAAAATTGCCATAACCATGAAGAAAGTAGGGTCTGCTTGGTTTCTGATTGAGTCAACTGCCTGAAAGATATCCACTTGGTTCTGCATGTCAATGCCAACTAAGCTCCAGCATTGGATTGAAAAAGAGCAGCTCAGAAACAAATGTTCCATCGATTCCTCTATTTGAGCGTGACACAACACACATGTTACCAAGGGCAATTGCATGTTTTTTCTTCTGAGGAGATTTCTCGTACTCAATCTATCCTTCAGTAGTAACCAGAAGAAAACTTTATGCTTTGGCTGACAACAAGTTTTCCACAGCCATTTGAACGCTTGAGGGATTTGTCTGTCCTTTATTTGAGCCTGACACAACACACATGTTACCGAGGGCAATTGCATATTTTTTCTTCTGAGGAGATTTCTCGTACTCAATCTATCCTTCAGTAGTAACCAGAAGAAAACTTTATGCTTTGGCTGACAACAAGTTTTCCACAGCCATTTGAACACTTGAGGGATTTTTCTGTGACCCATAATGAATTTGTATGCTTTAGTTGCTGAGAAGTGTCCCATAGAAGTCTGCCAGACATCATTTTCGATAGACAATTGAAGACCATTCGTGATTGCTTGCAATTCCTGAAGCTGAAGGAAAGCAATACTTGATAAGGCAAGTTGAAGATCTGACTAAGTTGTGTCTGAGAGAACCAAGCTTTGACAGGTATATTTTCCTTTTTGGCAAAAGAGAACAATTCAGGGAACTGTGTTTTGATAACCTGCTGCTGATTCCATTTATCATGCCAAAATAAGCTGCTCTGCCCATTCCTTACTTCTACAATGGCCATCTCTTTGTAGGAGCTTAGAAGACTCAAAATGTCCTCCACCAGAACGATCCCTTCATTGTATGATTAGGCAACTTGCCATTCTGATAGTGTTTTTCCCAAACCAGTGTAACCCAAGGAATGTCCTTTCTAATGAAGAATTTGTCCAGATTTTTCATGAGAAAAGCTTCATTATGCCTTTTCAGGTCAATGACACCAAGACCACCTTCAGATTTATCTACACAAACCATTTCCCATGCTGCTTTTGGGGGTTTTTTTGAGTTGATATCTAAGCCACGCCAGAGGCAATGCTTTCTGAATTTATCAATTTTCTTGAGCACCCCTTTTGGAAGAGCAAGAGCACATAAGTGCAAAGTGGGCAAAGCAGTTAGGACGGCATTTGTGATTTCCAGTTTGCCAGCTTGGGAAAGCAGGGAGGAGGTGGAGACAAGTCTTCTTTCACATTTGTTGATAAGTGGTAGGCAATCATCAACCTTAGGCCTAGAAGTGCCAAGAGGGAGCCCTAGGTAGGTGAAAGGGAGAGTGCCAATGGCACAACCCAGAGTATTGGCAAGCAAACTGGTTTTGTGTTCATCAATATTGATTGGAACTATGAAGGATTTGTTGAAGTTAACTTTTAGCCCAGTGGAGGAATGAAAGGATAGCAGGATGGACTTAACGAAGAAGAGTTGTCTAGCATCCCCCTCAATGATGATCAGGATATCATCAACATGCTGAATGATGGGAAAGTCAAAGCAAGCTTGAAGAGGGATAGGCAACCTGATGATCCCAGAGTCCTTGTCTTTGTTGAGGATAGATTGCAGCAAATTGGCAGCCAGGACAAAAAGGAGAGGGGAGAGGGGATCACCTTGCCTGACACCTCTCTTGTAGAAGATGTTCTTTCTAGGAGTGCCATTGAGCAATACTTTAGAGGTTCCAGAGTCAAGAATGCTTTCGATCTAGGATACCCAAGTTTTTTGATCCAGGATACCCAAGTTAGACCAAACCCTTTAGCTTGCATGATTCTAATGATTACAGAGTGTTCAATTTTATCAAAAGCTTTTTCAAAGTATAGCTTTAGGATGACAATTTCTTTTTTGGAGTGGTGGCAAAGGTGAAGGTATTCAAAGGACCAAGCAAGGTAGTCCTGGATGGTTCTAGACTTAATGAAACCATATTGGTTCTGGTGGATTAGGGGAAGAATGACACTCTACAGTCTATTGGCCAACACCTTTGTAATGAGTTTCATGCAGCAGTTAAGCAAAGAGATAGGCCTATAATCAGAGATAGATGTAGTATCATGCACCTTTGGAATTAGGGTGATGAAGGAGGTGTTGATGCTTTGCAGGCACATATTCAATGACTGAAAATCCCAGCATAACCTATAGAAATCATTCTTTATAGCAATCTAGCACTTTTTAAGGAATTCATTATTCAAGCCATCAGGGCCAGGGGACTTATCATTGGGGAGGAGCTTGATGACAGAGTCAATTTCAGCCTCAGTGAATCCAGTTTTTGAGAGATGCAGGTCCTCATGTCTTTGGATAAGATTGTTGAGATCAAAAAGCATGGTACTATTGTCACTTTGCCTAAGTCTCTCTTTGAAAGACTCCCAGATAACCAATTCTTTGCCATGGTGAGAAGTAATTGGAATCCCATTGCAGTCCAGAATTGAAGAGAATGTGTTGCCCCTATGCCTTATGGTAGCATTAGCATGAAAGAACTTAGTTCCAGCATCACCTAGGGTGGCCCATTTGATCAAACCCCTCTGCTTCTAGTAGATTCTCTGCTGCTCCAAAAGATCCAGGAGCTTTTCTCTAAGTATAGTTCTGAAGTTCCATTCTTCTAAGCTTAGGTCACTAAATTCCTCTAGGGAGTCGGGGAATTGTAAAGTTGTTGAAATGTTAGCAATTGATGATTTGAGGTTGGACAGGTTAGCACTCCATGTTCTTAGTATCCCTCTCAGATTCTTGTATTTGCTAGTAATCCTCTTGGTAGAGTCTTGGATGTGATCTGGGGCATTCCAGCCCTGTAGAACTACCTGTTGAAAGTCATCTCTCATTAACCAATAGTTTTCAAATCTGAACAGGTGGACTTTTGGAGTGGCAGTTGTCATTGAAATAACCAGGGGGCAATGATCTGAAACTTCCATGGACATAGCTTTACATGAAGTCTGGGGGAAGGATAGGGTCCAGGCATTGCTAGTGAAAGCCCAGTCAAGTTTTTCCAGTACTGGAGGCTGCTGCATATTAGACCAAGTATATTTCCTTCCTTGCAAAGGGATTTCTGTAAGGCCCAGAAAGCTGATGGTGCCATTGAAAAGGAACATGTCATTAGTGTTAGCTCCTTCTCTATTTCTATTTTTAGGGTATTTGTAAAGGTTGAAATCTCCCAAGAAGATCCAGTTATCATCATCAGTCACTGTTAAACTCTTAAGCCAGTTTGAAAATCAACTTTTCCTTCATCAGAGCATGGCCCATAAACATTACTTAGGGTCCAGGAAGACCCATCTACTTTGGAGCCGAAATTCACAGTTAATGAAAAACTGTTCATGTGCCTCATCGATCCCTCGAATAAATGCTTTTTCCATGCAACCAAAATGCCTACAGACGCCCCTACTGAAGGGACAAAAGAAAATCATCTAGGTAAGCAGGGAGAACTTTCCTAAGATAACTTGGTTGAAAAGAGTCTCTTTTTGTTTCTTGAAGAAAAACAATGTCACAATTTGCTTCTATCACTTTGTTTTTAATCGAGACCCATTTTCTAGAGGCATTCATACCCCTCACATTCAAGCACAACACATTCCATTTTCTAACTGAGTTCTGATTCATTGAAAAGTTAAATAAGTTCTGACAACTAGCATGATCAGCCCTAGACTGACACACCGCAAGGCCAATACAAGTTCCAACCTTAACAAGTACCTGATTTGACATAACAACATCCCTAGAGCTAAAGTGCACAGACAAATAAATAGGTTCTGACACAATGTTACGGCCATCAAACAAAAGACAACATATACTAAACTGTCTCTATGATAGCCAAAATACTGCCCCACATGGTGCTGCATCCTCCTCCACCATTGCTTGATATGTGAATTTGCTTCACTCATCATTGGGTAGGTTGTTTAGCTCAGCCTTGTTGAGAGCAGCAGGACCAGCCTCCCCCTCTTCTTCCTGGAGCAGTGGCTTGGGAGTAATCCTTGCCCTGGCTACCGGGTAAGTCTTTGCTCTTTTAGCCTGTAGAGTTTCATCAGATATATCAAATTCTTTGAGCTTACAGAATTCAATTGCCAGATTCTTTATAGCTTCGTTTTTCAGGATTGAAGGTTTGGTTTTACAAGCAAAACAAGATTTTTGTTTGCACCCATCAATTTTGAAACCTCTACTAGCATTCTGAATTTTGGGACTTCTCCTTACCTTAGACTCTACTACAACAGCAGCATTCCTCTTTTGGTTCCTCTTTTTTTGTGGCATATCCTTCAGGGGTGTTTTATTGTTGTCCTGCCCTCCCTCAGAATCATCTATCAAACATTTCAAGTTAAAGTTCATGAGAGAGGTAGGGATGGAGAAGTCAATCATGCCAAAGTCATCACATGCCAAGTTGAAAGTTAGGCTAGAAGCTAGCAAGTGTCTAATCCATTCAAAATTGTTAAGGCTCAAAAGTTGCATGGTGATGAAATTAGCCCAGTTTGCTGGAATGCTGATATGAAGGTTTGAAGCATTACCTGAGCAGAAGAATTTAGCCCAAATTTTGGTTGCCTCTGCATCATTTAAACCTGGTGGTGTAAGTGAGGGTGCAAGCTGATCTTCCAATCTTGCAACAGATTAGCCATTCTAGGAGTTACCAATTAAGTTTTTTTGACGTAGATGTTCAAAGTTATCATTTGTCATAGCTTGAAAACCTCATTTGATTCAGGCAGAGTGTTGATGCCCTGGGGTTGATCTGCACTTTGATTAGCTTCCTGGGCTGATTTCTGAGCTGCATCTGGGCTATTTTCTTTTGTTGTGACTGGACTGCTCTCACTTTGGCCCATATAGTGGCCATCAATGGGGGAGGTGGGCTTCTTGCTTGAGAGGGCCCTTCATGGACAACATTCATAGACCTTAGAGGGTACTGGACCAATAAAAGAGCTTTCTCAGCCTGATTCACTTGATTGAACTGGGCTGGTGGCCCAGTAGCTTGAATTTGGTCTGCATTTCCTTCCTGTCTACTAATCACCACATTCTCTACCTGCTTGTCAACCAAAATCTCCTCCTGGTTCCTGACATCATGTTCTTCCTGATTCTGGTGGCTTGACTCACTAGGGGCAGGCACAATGTTATTCATATTGTCATTCCCCTGATCCCCTTATCCATCACTATCTCCTTGGTCTCCTAAACCCATAAGCTCAACAGGATCAAACTCATCTACCAAGAAGTTATTAGGGGAACCAAACAGGTGGCCTTGTTCATTGATAACTGGCATAGCATGGACAACATTCAGATTTAGATTCAGGATTGCATTATCCTTCCCATTGAGGTTCAGACTCAAGGAATCATTGCTGCTGTCCTACTGCTAATTATCTTGATTTAACTGAAACACCTCATCTTCCATCTGCAACAGGTAGTGGATCTGCTCACCTTGACCAAATGGATCATCCTCCACAAGATTAATTATGACAGGGTCCAGATCCTGGTTCATTGGTGGCTAATTAAGGTCCAGCTCCAGATTGTTTACAGGCGCTAAGTTTAGAACCAGTAACTGATTATCTATCTGGTCCCCCTCCTGAACTGCAGCCTCTTCTTGAATTGCAACCTCCCCTTCATTGATCTGAGCGTTGTCAATTAACTGATCCTGGGGCTGCTCCTGCTCTGGCCATGGCTCCCAGTCATCCTGCTGCTGATCCTGTGCTTGGTTCCCTCCATTAGCTGGCTGACCCAGTCTAATAAAGTCAAAGGGCAGAGGATTGGCAATCCTATTGTTCTGCGGAGCCGGGTCATGAGATGGTGGGATCTCAGTAGGTTGCTTGTGCCTAACCACTTCACATTGGACAGTGAACGAGTCTCCCCCAATAGTGTCAGGGTCCTCAACCACCACTAATTGTGGCACCTCCTGGACATCTCTTACTCTAGTCCTGACAAGCAAGGTAGCCTCACATCCCTCAACTAGCTGAATCATAATAATCCTAGCAAAGTCCCCAACAGCCTGCTGAATGTGCCTCTCTGTAAGGTAATATCTAGGAAAATCAAGCAGGAGTAGCCAGCATTCATGTTGAAGTCAGCACTGCGCCAGTTTCTACCCCGATCATGATTAACAAAGGAAATAAGCACATCATCAAACACATGCGGACTATCTTGGACCAGCGCATCTCTAGCATGAGCATGAGTCAGCTTAACCATTGCTTGCCCTAGACTGGTTCTCTGAATATCCTCAAACCGAACCCAAGCCACATGATTGAGAAAATCCCTAATCACACCACGGACTGCAGCGAAGGGCATGGGGTTACCAGGGACGGGGTCGATGGTGGCAATCGCCAGGTTCTCATTCCCGGCCAACGGGAGAGTCGGAGCCACCGAGCGCACCATGAACCTTCTATTGGGGATGTCTTCATGCTCCAGGTGCTCTGGAAGGAACGGCGATGAGTCCGCTCTCTAGAACGCCATATCGACGGAGGAGGAACCTGGGAGGTTGAGGTCGGGAATGGCGGGGTGGCAGGGGCGATTGGGGTTTTCACCCAGCGGAGCAGGAGTAGAGCGAGTGCACTGTGAAGAAGACGAAGGGGTTGAGGAAGAGACGCTAGTGGGGAGGCTAGCGCTTGGTTAGGTGCGCAATTAAGGGGCACACCTCGATTGTTAGCCCCGGAATTTCTGGCGCTGGCCCAAGGTGCCTGAATGGGCTTTTAAATAGTAAAGGATGGTGGAGGCTCAATAGCGGGCCAGAGTGAGAGAGCCAAAGGATCCATGGGATTAAAGGCAGGCGGGCTGGCCGGGGACGGTTGGGGGTTAACTGCTGGCCAGCCCGTCCTCGGGGCAGAGAGCGTGAAGCCAATGGCCAGTCAAAGATTTTGCTGTCGCGTGGAGGATTTGAAAGAAGGGCAGCAACATGGCCAGAGACGAGGCATGCACGGCATTTAATCGGCTGCCTGCAGTTGGCATGCCAGTGGTCGAAGGATAAGCAGCGATAGCAGACCCTTGTCTGTCTGGTGTCTCCACGCATCACCCAATGTTGCCGGCCATTCACAAGTTGACCCGATTGGGCAAGCATCGCGGCTTGACCCGGGCGAGTCACCGCGGTTTGACTCGGGCGAGTGGTCCCACCCTGATGTTGCATGGGGCCCTCCGGCTTTTGAACTGGCCTAGGGTCGGCGCCACCCTCAGCCACCGGCGACGAGGAAGAAGAACCAAGGGGGATAGCATTAGCACCAGAAAGGATCGGCACGAGGGTGAGCCATGGAGCCGAGTTAGCATCGCCACGGACTGGACATTAGAGTTTGCCGGAGGTGAACAGCACAAGCAGAAGCGCCAAGAGGAATAGCATTAGCCTCAGTGAGGATAGGCGGAGCAGCGAAGCCAAGGGGAATAGCATTAGCCTCAGTGAGAATTGCATTACTTTCCCTGCCAGTGGGAGCAGCAGCGGAGTTTTTGACCATGGCAGCAAAGGATTTACGAGGGGCTTTTGGAATAGACCAGGACGATTCCTCCTCACGAATGAATCAGCTGAATTTAGGGCGCCAGTTAGGCCCGCCTTTGCCCCATAGGAAAAAGTATACTTTGAAGGAATCGCAAGCAAAGGATCGCAGGCTGGCGATGGAAAGCCCCACTGGTTTTGAAGAAACAACAAATCTGAAGGTACGCTCGCCAAGGTGAGAAACAAAGAAATGAGCGGCAGAACCACCAATCGCCGCCTGGAGCAAAGTGCCAACAGACCCGACATCAAGCTTGAACTTGGAGCGTCCAAACTCCACCACTAAGATGAAAGAGGAGCTGTCGGCCACCGAGTGCATCATCGGCGCCGCAAAGCGGTCGCGGATAAGCTTGTGGTGGCAAGACCCGGGGAGAAAGAGAACCCACTGGAAACCATGAGAGCTGAGGGAGGGCGACACACCTTGGTCGGAGTGGAGCGGAAAGGGGCTCAGCGAGGTGACATGGATGCGTCACCAGCCATGGCTCCACCAGGTTGCGCCGCCGGGCGGCGGCGCCGTGTCCAGTGGACCTCCCCAACGGGAATGGGAGCCGCCGGCAAGGTCAACACTCGCTAGCCCCAGCGAAGGGCGTGGTCGCCGCAGATCCGATGAAGGCAAGGTCAACAGCCGCTAGCCCCGGCGAGGGGCGCGGTCGCCGCAGGCCCGACGAAGCTCGTCATCCGTGCAAGATTCTTGTGGCCTGGCAAGAGAAATCAGGAATCAACTCACATGGATAGTTACATGTATGGTGTAAGTATGACACACCCCGGTCGCTTTTATAAGATGACACACCCCGGTCGCTTTTATAAGACCTGAGAAGTAGGGCAACATAAATAATGCACTTGTTTTGACAAGATTCCAGCACCATTTGGGCTAATTGATTTATGTCTGATCAGCTACAGCTGGAACACGTGGCCAAGGACACTCGAGTGACCTGAATTCTACAGTTAATTCATTCATTCAGCGTTTCATTGGGAAGTTCCTGACCGGAAGACATATGTGAAGAAGACATTTCACACACGTAACCTGACAATCACGAAGCCATGACTCAGTTGTAATTTTGTAAACGGTAGAAGAACAACCAGAAAGGGTTCCTACTACAGCAGCAAATACTTTTTCTTTTTATGAACAGAGATAATTAGGTTGATTTGAAATTCGGTTTGCCTAGGAGCTAGCTATCCTGCAAATTTAGTTCATACAATGACTTGTCTCCATTTTTAGAATTAGATAGACCACTTCACTTAGTACACCATTTTGTGAAGTTTATCATTTACCCAAAAAAAAGAGTACTCTGATCACAAAAAGCATACTATTTAGGACCATTGGAGAAAGATATAAAATTTTTTACGGGACACTAAAACTGATATCGCATTACAGTGGACATCGAAAAAAGTTAAATTAGATGTTGAACATTTTGGTTCATAATAAATTTGTTGAAAGATACATGAGTCACTTATTGATTCGCACACTGAGTCATTTTGCCGCATTTAATTATTTATTGACAATTCAGTCGCAAGATCTGACTTGACAATCCCATTGTCTCACCTGTGAACCTAAAGAAGTACCGTCTTTTCTATGAACCTGAAGAAGCACAACTGGTGCTGACTGCAGAACCGCCCTTGAATGTTCCACCTTCAATCCTTGCAATTTTTTTTTCTAACGTGCATTGCACGTACCTCATTAAAAATAGATGAAAAGTTTTATATTCCGTCCATCCGTATGGCAAGGTGCCACGGGAGGAGCGGGCCAAACACTTACACAAGGCGCCGAGTAGAACGACGGAGATTCGAGTGATATACTATCTAGGAAACTCTTTTGCTACGGTTGGCGTGGATCGAACCTACGCCACGAGAAAAGGTGCCAATGTTCTGAAGCCGCCCGCGAGCCACTCATCTGCCTCGTCCTTGATACGTCCAAGTAGCACCGTGGTTGTTGAGGACATGTGGTCGAAAGTCCTCTGATTGCGTTCTTTCCAGATCATCCAAGACATCGACACAACGGTGTCAAAGGCCCGCTGCTACGTCCCTGTGAGAGTCGTGCGCGAGCGCAACCACCAGTCCAGAAGGTTATCCGCCGGCGTTGGGCACAGCTGGGCGAGACCGAATCGGAACAGAAGGCGATGCCATATCTCCCTGGAGAAGACGCACGAGCATAGAAGGTGATCCGCGTGCTCTGGCTCCTGGCTGCAAAGGGCACAGTCGTCGTTGTCCTGTAAGCCATGACGCTTGTGACACTCCGTGGTCCAGAGGCACCCATGGAGGGCGAGCCAGAAGAAAAACTTCACTTTGGGGGGCGGGAGACCTTCCACACTTCTTTGGCCGCCCTGATCGATGCCCTGCCAACGAAGAACGCGAGGTATGCCGATTGACTGGACTATGCCCCATCAGCCGTCCACCGCCACACCATCCTGTCCACCCGGTGTGGGATAAGGTGCACATCCTCCAGGGTCGTCCAAAGGCACAAGAATTGTGTCATAAATAGGACTGTGGAAACGGCGTTGGCATCCCAAACCCATTGGTTGTCGAGGAGGGTGTCCCTGACCGACCGTTTCTTCCACCTTCTAGGCACGGTGACGAAAACTGTCGGCGCCAGATGGCACAGCCTCCCCACTGGTAGCCAAAGGTCCATCCAGAACCTGGTCATTTCGCCATTGCCGATGACAAACGAAGTAGAGGCGTCAAACATTGTCGCAACCTTGCGCTCGACTGGTACTGGGAGTGCAGCCCAGGGAGCGTTTGGGTGCTCCCGATGTTTCCATTTTCATCTAAGACATAGGGCATAGCCAAGGATGCGTACATCGGGGAGCCCCAGTCTGCCCAAATCACGTGGGGAGCAAACGACCGGCAAGGCAATTTTACACTTACTGCCCGTGACCGATTGCGCTCCAGCCCAAAGGAAACCCCGTCTTGCTTTGTCAATGGCGTCGATGGCCCATCCTGATAATGCACAGTAGATGGATACGTGCACAGGTATCACGGACAGTGTTGTATGGGTGAGTGTGGCGCGTCCTGCATCATTCACGAGGCCAGCTTTCTAGGTTGGAATCTGGCCTACCACCAAATCGACGACCGCCTGTTCCCTGGCGCGCGTGAGCTTGTTGATGGAGAGCGGCGCGCCAAGGTACTTGGTAAGGAAGTCTTCCACCCTGCATGGGAACGCTTGCAAGGCCATCTCCATATCATCCGCAAAGCAGCCAATTGGCGTGAAAGTGCACTTGTTGATGTTGGTTAGCAGGCCCGAAGCTCCAGCAAAGATGTCCAGTATAAGGCGCATGTGAGCCAGGTCCTCATGTGACAAGGCCAAGAAGATGACCAGGTCATCAGCGTACACCGAGGCACGGCAGCGTGTGGCATCGCCGGGTAGAGGCATGAGGAGCCCACGGTGATCAGCTCCAGCGATCATAGCACTGAGGACCTCCATGACGATGACGAAGAGAAGCAGGGAAAGCGGGTCACCTTGGCGCAGAACACGTGCATGGCAAATGCGCTATCCCAGGCATCCATTCACGAGCACCCATGTGCTAGCTAAGCGTAGCATGGCCGTGATCCACTCCCTCCATCTAGCCTAGAACCCAAGATGTTTGAGAACTTGAAGCAGGAAAGGCCAAGCGACAGTGTCGAAAGCCTTGACGAGGTCGATCTTGAGGAGCAGCACCGGGAACCGTTTTGCATGTAAATAGCAGCAGGTGAGCTGGACAGAGCAGAAGTTATCATGGATGCTACGTCCCCAGATAAAGGCTATTTGGTTGCACTTCACTAGCTCCTCCATCCTCGACGCAAGGCGTATTGCCAAACCCTTTGCGAATAGCTTCCTGACAGAGTGGATGAGGCTTATCGGCCTATAGTCGTGTAGTCCCTCCGACACTTGGTTCTTGGCAATGAGGACCATCACGGCTGTGTTGACATCATGGAAACGGAGGAAGTCCAATTCCCACAGAGCCAGGAACATGCGCAGCACGTCTGGGGCGATCGTCTCCCAGACCGCCTTGTAGAAGGCCCCCGTGAACCCATCCGTTCTAGGGGCACGGTCAGCTGGCGTTTCACGCACAATTGTGGTGATCTCATCAGCCGTGAAAGGTGCTACTAGGCACTCAAGGTCCGGCCGTGGGAGGTCCAGCCATGATAGGTCGATTCGGTGGGCTCGAACGAAAGGTTGCCCAAGTAAGGAGCTATAGTAGTCAAAGACAATCCCGGCCTTAGCCTCCTCCTCAGTAAAGCTTTGGCCATCGTGCTTTATGGAAAGAATTGAGTTCTTCCTGTGGCAATGGCACGCCAGCAAGTGAAAGAACTTTGTGCAAGCATCACCCTCACGGAGGTAGCGGGAGCGCGCGTGAAGCCTGGCCATGGTCCTTTCCAGGGACGCTAGGCCGAAAATCTGGGCCTTGAGTTCCTGGTGCCAGGCATGCTCCTCAGCCGAGAGCTGCCAGTGCTCTTACACCATGTCGAACTTGTAGATCACAGCCCTGGAGGCACCCAGCTATAGCCTTATGTCCCCAACCGACCGTGCCCGCCAGCTTCGAAGGGCCCTAGTGAGTGCCCTCAGCTTTTGGTCAATGTCGCGACATGGGTTGGCATTCGTAGCGGTCTCCTTCCAGATGGTGGTGATGACATCATAGAAGCCCACCATATTCACCTAGAAAGGCTCAAAGCGGAAGTGGGGGCGCCCATGATTCAGCAGCTAAGACGAGCATGAGCGGGTCATGGTCCGAAGAATCAGATGAGAGGCAGCGCAAATGGTGAGTTGGGAACTGTTCAAACCACTCCACCAACCCCAGGGCGTGGTCAAGCCACTCCAGGGTGGGAGTGTCCCTCCGACTGATGCAGAGGATTATGTGCGCCAGTGCAAAAATTGCCAAATGTTTACCAAGCAGATTCATGGCCCCGCACATGAACTCCAGACCATCCCGGTTGCTTGGCCATTCTCATGCTGGGGACTAGACATGATCGATCCTTTCAAGAAGGCTCCTAGCAAACACACTTGTGTTTTTGTACTCATCGACAAGTTTTCCAAATGGATCGAGTACAAAGCCGTCAAGAAAGCCTCGTCCAAGAAGGCGGTATAGTTCCTTGATGATGTTATCCACCAGTTTGGCATACCCAACACCATCATCACCAATTTAGGCTCTTAGTTCACCAGCAACGAGTTTTTTGACTTCTACGATGATAATGGCATCAGAGTCAAATACGTGTCCATCGCTCATCCTTGAGCAAACGGACAGGTGGAATGAGCTAACGCTATGATTCTCGATGCTCTGCGCAAGCCGGTATACCGGGATGACAAGGATCTTAAACCTGGTCGGTGACTCAAGGAATTACCTGCCATGGTCTGGGGGCTCCGTACCTAGCCCAATAGTAACACTGGAGTTTCCCCGTACTTCATGGTGTTTAGATTCGAGGCTGTCCTACCAGCTGAGGTGGCTCTCCAACGATGCTAGGGAAATCGACATCATTGCCAAAGAAGATATAGCACTCGAGTCCTATGCTCGGACAGCTAAGTACCTAGCATCAGTGCGTCGTTACTATAACCGCAACGTCAAAGGCAGGCTGTTCGTGGTCGGTGACATGGTGTTACGGCGAATCCAGAAAACAGATGGTCTGCACGAGCTTTCATCCCGATGGGAAGCTGTTTAGGATCAAGACTGTGACACGCCCGACGTCCTATCAGTTGGAGATGATGGAGGGTGTCGAGGAATCCAATTCCTGGCACATTGACCACCTCATACGCTTCTACCCTAAAAAAAAGATATTACTCAGTTCTTTGATTATCTCAATTATCTAATAAAATTTTCTTTTGTTGTCCCCTTTTTCTATCTCGATTCTGTTTTTATGCACACATCTGTTATACATGCGCCCTGCATAAGTCTTAGTTAAACTTTGTTTTCTGCCCGCCAAGAATGGCTTGACAAGGCACTGTCTTAAAGCCTCTTACAATGTGTTACAGCTCCGTGCTACATGGCACTAGGAGATTCAGCAGTCGCTCTCTAACGGTACTAGGTACCTAGTGAGCCCAGCGGTCCTACGCGGTTCACTAGCATATCCCTAGTCACCCGACAGAGTTAGCTTGCTTCGAGGGTGGGGGCAAAACTTAATTGGTGACATTTTTCGTAAAATCGACCTATGCATAAATCTGCATCTAAAAAAAAGGAAAAATGGCAAAATGTTTATCACCCAGTGCTCAGCACAACTTACAACCAATGTTTTTACATAATTACATTGATAACAGCCTACTGAACACTACCACCATCTCCTGCAGGATCAAAGATCAGGGTCATCTCGTCAACGATGGCGTGGTAGTTTACTGTCATTCGGTGCTTACGGACTACGAGTTCTCAGCATCATCGACAACTGCTACAACAACATGTATTCCAAAACAAGCTGAGTTTTTACTTCAGTTTTTTCATTATTCTTTTTTCTTTCTACACAGTTTTGTATCTTTTCACTAATTCTCATATATGCGCCTTGCATGAGTCACAATTAAACTTTATTTCTTGCTCGTTGAGAACAGCTCAACAAGGCACTGCTTCGATCCTCTTACGATGTGTTACAGCTCCGCGCTATATGGCACTTGGAGATTCAGCAGTCACTTTCTAACGATACTAGGTACCTAGTGAGCCCAGCGGTCCTACGCGGTTCACTAGCGCATCCCTAGTCACTCGACAGAGTTAGCTTGCTTCGAGGATGGGGGCAAAACTTAATTGTCGACATCATCTTTTTCTATACATCAGGCATCTAAAACAACATAAATATTATCACCTGCTTAAAACAATTATTTGTACATCATGTACTATCGTACTTTGTGTTTATTTTTTAGGACAAGATTCGGTTGCGAGCACACTCCCTACGCTCAGGGACTGGATCAAGGATCTTTGTTCAGATTTTTCACACAACCTGGCACATGGACTTCACCGCTGACCAGTTGGGGTATTTACCGCCCAGTTGGTACGGCTCAATGCTATGCAATGCATACTGGTTCCCGACCACACGCTGCTCGGGGACTCGTCGGTACCATCATATGGCTTGATGCCCCATGCCGCACAGCCTCGTCTCTGGCTTTACGCTGCTTGGGGACCTACCATCACTACTTAGCTAGGTGTTACGTACTGTACAGCCTCTTTTTTTGACTTCTTACTACTCAGCAATTTGTCATTGCCACCTAGAGGTGTCTTCGGATCAGCGGTTCTCGGTGTCCCTTGACCCGATCGAGCCTACTTTGTCTAGCACTAGCCTGGGGAGTGCGCAATCGACTTGCCACCTAGATGTGTCTACGGGCTAATGGTTCTCAGTGTCCCTTGACTCGATTGAGACAGAGCTCTATTTCCTAAGCAAAAAGCCATAGGTTCATACCTGGGATTTTGCATCAACTCGTCAATTGGAATTGACTGCGGACCAGTTAATGTGGTGTTGAGTTTTTTCTTAAAAGCTCAATACAACATATTCTATCTTCTATCAAGCTTGGGGACTATGTGGGCCCATGTCACCTCGCGGTGACTTGGGCTTATCTTTTGTTCCTGGTTCGATAATCCTACCACCGTGGATAGTTCATGTTAGCATCCCAGTGATACTTCATGTCACGTGTTAACATGGGCCCACGTCTCAGGATGTGGAAATATTTTTCTTTTTCTTGGAACACCATGCATCTTTCGACTGATCACCTTCCTTGACAGGAGCAGTGGTCGGGAGCAGACTTAACTGCTTAGGAGAAGCCTGGATGGTGCTGACTGATCAGCGTCAGTGCTGGTTGGTACCATGTTGTCGGCAGCTTCACTTCTCGGCACTACGTGGTCGGCGCTAACACTGCTCGGCACTACGTGGTCAGTGTCTTCACTGCTCGGTACTACGTGGTCTGCATCTTCACTGCTCGGTACAGGTCAAGGCGGCGATTCCCTCAAGATACATGGTGCTCGGGGACTAGCTGTGGGGGTATAGACCTCATATACCCTTACGGCTAGACTTTGGGCTACTCGGTACAAGACGGCCCGGACCACAAGATGAAGGCTGATCCATCATCATCCTGATTGGTGGGTTGGATGACAATATAGAACCCGTGGTCCGCTACCGACCAGGTCGGTGGGCCGCATGGGCTCTGAAGGCTACTTGGCATGCAAGGAGTCTTAGTCGGTTAGATCTAGTCGTGTACTCCAAGGATGCGGCACAATGTAACCGGCTATAGGGGAAACACTAGATATGTAACCTTGCCCCCCACTATATAAGGTGGGCAAGGACCCCCCTAGAACACATGGCTTTTGATATCTCATCAATACAGCCATAGAGACGCAGGATGTAGAGTATTACACCTCCGAGCGGCCTGAATCTGGATAAACCCCGGTGTTCATCTTATATCTCACATCCGAATCGTAGGTCTTAGCACGCCCTTCACCGCAATCTACTACCTCAGGGTATCCCGTGGTAGACTACCGACGAGGTTTCATCGACAGTCGCCGTGGGAGCACGGCAGCGCAAGCTCAATGGCGGCCACCTAAGTCCACCAATCCAAGGAAACACTCGAGTCTAGCGGGGGGTCGGGGCTGTAGGCGAGCTCTGACTCGGCAATGGCCGCACACCAGTCCTGGGTGGACGCCGGCAGGGTCGACGTGCGGCTACGGCCCGTGTGTAGTAGTATGGGAGTAACATTGATGAAGGCGTTGATGAACCCGGTCGAAGGGAGCACAGGCTCTCGGTGTACCACGAGGTCCGGAGAGGACTTAGTAGGGGAGATCGCCGGTTGAGGCGCTTGGGGCGAGCGTGATGGTGTTGAGCGTGGTGGCGTAGATGGGGATGCCATCTCGGTGATAATGAGTTTAGATGAAAGAGCCGATGTTTGAGGAGCCAACATAGTAGGCCAGCGTCCAGGCGAAAGGGAGGCGCAGCCATCGGCAATGGGGCAGCAGAGCTCCCCAACCCTGATAGCCCCGGTAGCCACATCATTCGGGCCATCCCAGTCTAGTGGGTAGTCGTACTGCGGGTGATAGTTGACATGGCGTGGATCAGTGCTGTCGCAGTCGAAGTCAGAGTTGCGTCTTTGTGTGGGGCAGTAATCATCATCCCCATCGAAGTTGTCTTGGTTGTCTCCATCATTGTCATTGTTGCCCACCATCATGGCCATCATCAGCTGGTGGCGGCGGCGCGTTGGGGTCATGGTGCGCAACTAGCCGCACCCTGATGAGGTAGTGGAGACCGTGTAGCTCGTTGAGCTCCCCGGCATTCCCCAGGACGAGGTCGGGGATGAAGTTGATCTACTCTGGCTCGATGAAGGACGGCTGCTAGCACCATGCCTTGATGAAATACTCCCTGTCATCATCCATTGGCCTATCCCACTGGTCGGAAGGTTCGATGGTCGTACAGCATCGGCCGAGCACTCTTTGAGCAGTGTTGACATTTCAGGCGTGCGCTGGGATACGCCGCAGGGCCAAGATGACCCAATAGCGGAACACCTTGAACGTCGTATCCTGAGTTCTTCTCCATGGCCTCCAAATCAGGGTCAGCCTAGCACCCCCACGCGGGGACGCTAGGACACGATCACGATCCTCTTGATGCCAAAAGCGAATGAGGAAATCCTTGGGTTCATGACGCCGGACTTGCACATCCTCGTAGGCGATCCCGTGCCGGTTGAGCAGGTTGTCATAGATGTTCTCCAAGACACATGTGGCCTGATGCCGCTGACAGTGACCACGAGTGCCCATTCCAGTCCTCCCTCCGCCGCCTGGATCGCTGCGGACCGTGGAACAACGACCAGCTCGGTGCGGCGTTGAAGCGCGTCAGCAATCTCAGTAGTGACGCCCTCGACGGCAATCAAGCTGTCGGCGTCTGGGGCGATGGCGCCGCCCCCTGGCCAGCCTCGACACGCTCCGGCCAGGGTGGCGTAGGCGGAGGTGGCGGTGGGGGAGGCGGGGGTGGCGGCGGTGAAGGCGCCGCAGCGCCAGACTCGGGCGTCGGCTGGGCGCAGATTGACGGGATGGAGTAGGCACGTCCAGTGGAAGCCGAACGACCGGACACGGTAGGAGCGGAGCTCGCGCGGTGCCTCCTGGTCCTCGGTCGATGCGACTTGTCTTCCTCCAGCCTTGGTGACCGGCCGCGTTTGGCGCCACAGTGGCACGGTCTTGAAGGTGGGAAGGGGCAGTCCACTTCGTGGTGGCCTTCAACTCCGCAGTTGAAGCAGCGCGCTGGGGTGGTGCAATGCACCCGCACGTTGCCAGGCCAGAGGCAGTTGAAGTAGATCCCATTGAGCTCCGGCAGCACCTTCTTAGGGGAGCGCGACGGCATCCGTAGTCTTCCGTGGTGGCGGTTGTGCACAGCGTAGAAGCCGTCATCATCTGGGGGCCCCTGGGCACGAGCTAAGTGAGCCACCAGCGAAGAGCGTCGGGGATTCGGCCCTTGGGGCGGAGATTCCGACGCGCGGCGTCGCCAGCGGTTGCTGTGCGGCGGCGGTTCCTGGTGGTGCCCGCCATGAACGGCCCACGGAGGGTGGATTGGTGGTGAAGTCCTGCGCGGCGAGGCCCTTGGACGTGCCCGCTCCTCCGGCGGCGGCGCTGGGGAGGCATTGCGGCGCCTAGCGTCCGCCATGAAGCCATCAGGGCGCTTCCTGGAGCGGTGTCACAGGCCCTATGCCACTCGCGGCTTGGCAGCGCCACCTGTTTTCCTTTCACATCCGGCGCTAGATCTGGCAACGGCGGGGCCGAGACCTCATCCTCCGAGTCACCGAGAGACAGACTCATCAGGACCGCGGCCGAGGATGATGTCCAGCAGCCCCGGCGATCCCGCGAAGAAGTCTTCAGGCGGCGGAAGTTCATCGCCGTTGAGTTCCGCCCAGGAGACGCGGCGGTTGGAGGGGCCCTCCGCAGCTGTAGATCCGCGGGCCAGGGCGTCAAGGAGGCGACCCGGGGACCCAGCCACAAGGGCCTCCTCGACCTCGGGCGCCCGAATCGGCGTGGCATGCTCCTCCGATTCCATCGACGGATCTGGATCTGGGGGACGGGGAGGCCTGGGAGGAGGGGGGAGACCCCTTCAATCCTTGCATTGGTATATATTCTTGAGATTAATCTACAAGCACCAGATGTACAAGACTTTCGGCGGCGATGACTTGATTGAACCCCTTCGTGTTTGCGGATGGCAGACTCTAAGCAACAAACAACAGCAACGCCATGCACATGGAGAAGAAGAAAAACCAATCGTGGTACTCAACGGCGCGAAGCACGGCGGCGATCAATGCGAGTCGAAGCATGGACATACGATCCTCATCAGACGACGATCTGTCTCCAGCGGCACGCACACCTTGTGCTGCTGCATTATCCCATGCCTCCCAATCCTATTGTGTGACAATATCCGCACTGCTAGTGCTAGATGGTAGGTGCAAGATTCTTGTGGCATGGCAAGAGAAATCAGGAGTCAATTCGCATAGTCACATGGGATAGTTGCATGTATGGTACGACGACACCCTACCAGCAACAAGGAACTCAAGAAAGCATTAGGGATCCCTAGTCTGTTTTTATAAGACTTGCTGAGACTCGAGAAGCAGGGCAATATATAATGCACATGTTTTGACATTGTTGGACCACCATTCGGGCCAATTGATTTATATCTAATCAGTTCCAGAAACACGTGGCCAAGAGTAATTTGAACTCTGCAGTTCATTAATTCAGTGCTTTATTTGCCGGAAGACATCTGTGAATTGAACAATGTAATTCAAACATGCAGCCTTGCCCAATGAACCGAGACTGAGCTCAGCTCAGCTTTCGGTCGAAGCGACGCTATGTTAGAACTGAGGCTGAGCTCAGATTCCGGTCTGCAGTTCATTAATTCAGCGCTTTATTTGCCGGAAGACATATGTGAATTGAAGAATGCAATTCAAACATGCTGCCTTGCCCAATGAACCGAGACTGAGCTCAGCTCAGCTTTCGGTCGAAGCGACGCTATGTTGGAACTGAGACTGAGCTTAGATTCCAGTCCGCCGGCTGGCTGTATGCGCGAGCTGGCGCCTCCACAGGTCAAGTCGACTGGGGCACACGTACACATATCAAGGTCTCAACCTAAATCAACCCAAAAGATTAGTCTGGTAAGTGAGGACAATCTAGTTGTAACAACCCTAAAAATTTTAAACACCAAAAATCACAACCAATAAAATTTTTTCTAGAATAACCCATGGTTTGTGTGTGTCATATAAGAAACCTACTAGATGTTGCACAAGTAGCACCTAATGCTAGTGAAATATTTGTATTTTAATTACAAGAGATTTTATTAAGCATCACATAAAATCAAATATCTTATTATCACATATGTATATTTATTTATACTAACCATGGTCTTGGTACCCAACACCCCATGAGACTCTAAGGGACCCACCAAGTATATGTGACATGGTCACTAACCCTTTCACTAACAAGATCATGGCATAGTTGGATTAGAGGCTTGGGAAGAAAGGGAAAAGGGAAAAAAGAAAAGGAGAAAATAGAAAAGGAGAAACAAGCCCGGAGCAGCAACTGGCCCGGCTCGGCCTGCCAGTCTTGCAAGCGCTGCGGCCCGCACCGCTGCCCCGGTGGCCTGCTAAGCCAGCAAGCCGGCCAGCCCACCAAGCCAACAGCGCCCGGCCTGCTTGCTTCCCTGCGCAGGCGGCCTAGCAAGCCGCCCCGCGCGCCCACTCTCCTGCGCACCTGCCCGACCTGCCTACCCGCATCGCGGCCCATGTGGGCTAGCCGGCCCAGCATGAGGCGCCAGCACCACGCGCCGCCCCGCTGCCACTACCACATGGGCCCCACCTATCATGTTTCCCTGTTCCCGTTTTTGTGCACCCGCCTATCTCGTCCATCTTTCCAAAAGAGGAACGACAAACCACCGCCGTCCGCACCGCGCAGTGCGAGCCCTCGGCCGTCCGTCCCTGCCAGCACCGCGCAAAGCCCTAACCCTAGCTCAAAGCTGCCCCGACCGCCCGATGGCCTCTGGCCCATCCTCGTCGTCTGCTGCCTTGACCGCCGCCGTCGCGGCTATAAAAGGGACGTCGTCCGGCCGCTAGGTTTTCCCAAGCCAGCCGCAATCTTGCTGGCCACCTTGCCTTACCCGCTGAGCCAAGGAGTAGAAGGAGGTGGGAAGGAGCAGGAGCCGGACAGGAGTAGAGCACCGCCGCCGCCATCCGTCCGCGCGCCGAAGGAGCCCCGGCGACCCCGGAGGCTAGTACGACGTGCCGCTCTGCTTCTCCTTCACCAAGCCGCCGCTTCGTCACCCGCTACTGCACAGCGAGCCGCCGGAACCGCCACGTGGCCTGTCTCGTAGCCCGACACGTGTCCGAGCCGGGCCGGCCCAACTCGGCCTAGATCCGACCCTGCCCAGGCCTGACTAAGCCTAGTCCAAGCCCAGTCGCGTTGACCGTTGACTAGTCAACTTTGACCGTTGACTTAGGACCCACCTATCAGTGACTAAGCTAGCCGGACCACCTGCCAGCGCTGATGTCAGCATGATGTCAGCGTACAGTCAACCCTGCGCCATAGTACCGGGACACGCGTGCCACGTGGACCAATCAGAGGATGCCACGTGTTAAGCCCAGAATAATCCAGTCCTTTTTATTTTTCTTTATATAGTTTTAAACTTCAGAAATCTTCTTCATACGAACTCCGAAAAATATTAACCAAGTGTCCAAATTTTCATAAAAATTAGCTCTACGTCATAGGCTTACGTATGACTGCATTTGGAGTTATTGAATTTCATTTGGTTCTTTGTGATACTCTATAGGAGTCGTTAACACGACTATACGTTTCATTTCAGAGGAGGAGCGGTTTAAGGAGGACGACTACGACTACGAGGAGGAGCTTGGTGAAGACTACACAGGTGCCACATCCCACCTAACCTCGTAGATCCTATTACGCATGGCATAATATCTAGTTTGCTAGTGCTTTATTTATGAATATCACCTGTGATAGGTTGCATGGTAGAATTGCTTGATGAGCCTTTACCTTGTCGTAACCTTACTCCTGCACACCTGCTGATAGGCTAGACGCATGCTTATTTTACTCATGATGCTTACTTCTACTACGCTTTATATCTGCGATGTGATGTGTGGTGGAGTATGGTTATATGGATAAGGCACGTGGTGCCATTTTACTCGGGGAGAGTGTTGCGTGTGTCTTGGGTGTGTGGTGAGGGTTTGAGTCGACCGGACAGGATTCTACGATGAGCCTTGGGCAAGTCTTGCCGGGGGGTGTGTTCTAGGCATCCCCATGAGAGGTGCCTGTGGCGGATACATTGTGAGGTATATGGTGATCCCGGGAGTGAGAGCCTTCGTGGAGCAAGGCCCCGGGTAGGAGGTGCTGTTGAAGCATGGACTGTTGTAGTCCCTATGAGAAGATAATCCTGTCTGATCCCCCTAGGACCTGATATCTATTGAGAACCAGAATCTTAGGACCTACGTGCTCACCGCTCGCTCCTGTATGGGCGGGAGATGGATGTCTGACTAGCTAGGACGATGCCACTACTACTAGGTTGATAGCAGATAGTGTCGGGAGGTACGGGCATTGGGACCCATACCCTCCTTAGACAACATAGTGACCTCGGGGACCCGGTACTATGTCTCACAGTCTCAGTATGCCGGTGGTATTCCGGGATGACCCAGTACTGAGTGGTAGGGTGGCATCGCACCGGTTAGAAAGCAGCCGGAATCAGCCTAGGCGGGGCACCGCCGATGATGGTGATCTTATAGTTACGGAAGTACACGCTCTACAGAGTTATAAATCTATATATAGTCCGCGGCCTTGGATTTGCCTTTTCCTCAACCTACGCTTCTCGGGAGTAGTGAGATGAGTCCTCTTCTTCCCCCTGGTATTACCCTTTCCAGTTGTGAGTCGCTGAGACAGGCTCTGAGAGGGAGTTGGACCTGTCGACTGAGCGCGAGAGGATGAGGTGTGTGTGGTGATGGGATGGGAATGATGATAGATAAGAATGGGTTAAAACTTGATGAATTACTACTATATAATACTGGTTACTACTTGCATAGGAAACCACAGCCATATATAGGTCTCTTTGATTATATCCTTTGCACCCACCAAATACTACATAGCAAAAGCAAAGTATAGGGTGAGACGAGTGGCCGATACAAAGCGTACTAAAAATTATTTGGCAGGTGAGCCCGACTACGACTTTACCACGTTTCGTTCCTACGCTCAGGCTTCTTTTGGAGATTTATTGTTGCTTCCGCCTACCGTAGCTAGCTGCTCTAGATGCTGCTACTCTGATGATTCCGCCAGTGTGACAATATACTATTGATGTAACCCCCTCTATTTGTACTCTTTTGTTCGATGTATGAATTTCTGTATCAACTATTGCTGGATAATGTGATGATTTGAGCTTCGAACTATTATATTATTCGTTATTTCGTGTATTTTCCCTTCGCAAAAAATTAAAGACGTTTCATAGTCTTATATGTCGTGCTCTCCCAGTATCGATTAGCAATTTAGGTTCACTGAACGCTGCACTCGCTTCACGAGGGTGGGCCAACACGATCGTGGCGATGGTTCACTGAGGGACGATGGGATGGGAATTCATCTTTGCCTAAATTACCATTTACCCGTAAATGAAAAAAGGAAAAAAAAATCCGCATAGTGTAGTACTTGTTCCTAATTTTGAAACTATCCCCACATGTTTAGTACCACTTTTACATCAGTGCCTCCTATTTTTTTACACCATCCAATCTCGTCGAATGAGTGACTCATGTTTTTTTAACTATTGTAAAATTCCCCAGTTTTTAACAAAGATAATTAGGTCGGTTTGAATTTCGATTTGCCTACAAGGAGCAGCTAACCATCCTACAAATTTAATTCATACTCCCTCCACCTCAAATACGTGTAAGTGCACCTCTAGGCACGAAACAACCTTAACTCATCTTTTTCTTTACTCACACTCTTCCTAAAATGCAACGATTACATCTTCTGTAGGGGTATATATCTTTTCTCATTTACATTAATCTTCACAAAAGTTATATAGAAGTGCATTTATTTTGAGACGGAGAGTATACAACGATTTGCCTCCATTAGCAGTAGACCACTTCACAGTGCAGTTGAGTTCAACACAAGGTGAAATGCAAGAATTTCACAGAAATTGGTCCATATCAAAATTTAGGAATAGATAAATTTCCCATGTTCCAAGCTAAACCAATTTTCGAGTTTTCCCTTCTGTCTGGTCTGCCTTAACTGATTTGTTCCAAGCTACTGCATTTAAATCTAAATCTGGACATACTGGAGAAATATGTGCTACTGTCCCAAGAAGCATTGGAGATGCGTTTCCCGACGCCTCCTATTTCTACCCTTGGAAATATACCCCAGATGCTGCATCAAATCCTTCCCCTTTTTTTCATTTGACAGATTGACACTTAAAGTACAATACATTGGTATATGCAATATTTTTGTATCAGGTAGCTAGCTACTCTTGTGGGACTTACTCCTCCGACATTTAAGTAAGGGGAGCAATTGCTGATAACTGAGTCGATGCTGAATTGCTGAAATAGAGCAAAGGCTGCAACTACTCCAGTATATTGACATGTTTCGACTTTATTAAGCTACCTGCTCGAAATATCAACGGTTGTGTCCTTTGATCTGAACCATTCTGAACCAATGCAATGCCTCTTAATGTACACAACTACCGCAGTTGAGCCTCCCAGCAAATATCTGTTGTGATATACTGATATGTGGGATGGGAATAGGTTCATGTGCATATTTTAATTCTGTCTTACAGAATATTTAAGTTTCACCTTTAGTAGTGAAACAAAACTTATTCGATTGCTATGCGAACCTTGAGACCTGGCTACTTATCACTACTATTAGGGATTACATAGCTGAACTTTTTATATATGCTTACAATTGCTCCATATTGAGGATCTGTTATAGGCATATACAACAGGATCATATGAGGCATATGCAACCATATCAGCTCTACAAACTCTTAAATATTAAATCGCAGCCACATCTCTTACATGTTTAGAGCATCATAAATCGATTATTATTTAGTACTTTTGTCAGGCTTCGATGTGGAATTTCTACTATATGTTAATGTCTTCGGATTACCTAGTAATTTCTAGGCACCACTAATAGGACCAATTCTGCCTACATGATTATTTTGCTTCGCTTACTGTACTCCCTCCGCGTTGAAACATAAGAGATTCTAAATTTGTATCAAGTCAAACTATCCGAAATTTGACTAAATTTATAGAAATAACAATAACATTTATGATATCATCAAATTAGCATAATTAGATATGAAATGTATTTTTCATATTTTACCTCTTTGATGTGGTAGATATTAGTATCTTACCATTAACTTTCGATAGCTTGTTTTATGACAAACTCATCATCTCTTTATTTTAGTTTGAAATTAATAGTAAAGAGACAAGAGTGCACATTAGTAGTTTTGCCACATTTAGAGCTGGTAACCAAAAAAACAGTACCTACTTAAATAATAAAAAACATTAAAAGTAGTACCTCTACAACATCCTAACAGACCATATTCTTTCTACAAAAATTCCTGAGTCGTCATCCAAGTAAGTGTCATCAAAATGCCAACAAGGCATAAGAGGATTATGAAGATGACACCAAGAAGTGACATGTCTATTAGTCTAAGGGAGTATGGTACCAATATCCATTTGAGTCCTACTCTCCTAGAGGCTTCTGTGCCAGGTTTGAAGAGTAAATGCTTGTTTGGGAGAGGGGTGTTTAGGAATTAAAGGGATGGAGTTACGGCCTTAGAATAGTGTTTCCGTAAGAGAACCACATGAACCACTGAACAATGCAATGCTTGTGTGCAACTTTTGTCTTGAAAGTTGAAATTCATTTCTTAGAAAGTCCATCCAAAGCCATTCGGCAGTACGCTGGCACCTCCCGTTACGAGTATGTGCTGCTATCCCAGGAAGCACTGGGAGTGTGTTCCCCGATGCCTTCTATTCCTACCCCGGCATTATGCAATTGACACTCGCAGCACATTGGTATATGTAATATTTTTGTATCAGATGCAGCTCGCTTCTCTTGGGGTATCTCCCATATATAGTCCTCCAACATTTAGTAATGGCTGATATCTGAAACGTTGCTGAAATATATAGAGTACAGGCTGCTTTCCTGCAACTATCTTCTCCAATGCAATGCCTCCTAATGTACACAGCTACCACAGCAGAGCCTCCCATGCACACAAATTTTTTTTTTTTTTGCGACTATGCACGACACATACACAATGATGCGACAAACAACGGCCATCTCCCATGCGCATTTGGTGGACTGGCATGGAGTTTGGAGTCTCTCCTTTGTTAGGGGATTGAGGGAGGGGTTTTCTCAGTCACGGTGATCATCCAGGTTCCATGCCTAATGAGATCTACAACCGTTTTATCAAATTTCACGCAGATCTCTTAGCATTCCATTGCAGATCTACCTTTAGGCAATGACCAAACTAATTAATGTCCTTACAATGTCAACAAGTGGTTGCATGATAAATGAATTAGGTAAAGTTAAAACATCATCTCAGTCCTTAATTGAGACAAGGCAAATATCTTCCACTTTAAACCCAAATTGAAGCCACACTTCCCGAAAACCTATATACATGTTTATTTAGCTTTCACCAAAAATCCGCCACTCACATTGAAAACCATGGGCGGATCTAGGGGTATTCCCCCGTATTCCCGGGAATACCCAACTATTTTTGTATACTTTTTAATAGATATGTGTATATACATGTATATATATATATGTATAAGGCAATATTCTGTGGTATTTTCGAAGATTTGAGCCCAAAACAAGAAAACAAACGGCCTTTAGGCCTGCCTTCGAACACCGGTGTCCGGCCCAATCGGCCCATTAACCTGCATCACCTCGATTCACGACATCCGCTGACCCCGACGCCCGACATCGCAGTATCGCACCGTTCCGTCCTTTGGTCGTTCGGCGCGGTCTGCTTTGCTCAGCGCGCGGCGGCCGGCAAACCCTAGGCACGCGGCGGCCGGTGGCGAGGCGAGGAGACGAGGCGGCGTCCAGCGGCTCTCGCCGCGCACGTGGCTAGGCCAAGCGCAAGGCCGCACTGCCGCAGCCTGCAGCTGAGCGCTGCTGAACGGCGGGGCGGCGGCGAGCACAGCGGCGAGCGGCGACGAGACCACACCAGGTTCTATTCTACTCAAGTTCTTGCCTTCTTAAATCTTGAATTTTTGGTTGCAAATATTGGTTCAAAGAATCAGAGACTAGTGAGCCAGTGATATTGCTATTGGTTTACAAAATGAAGAACATAAAGAAATCGGTTGATTTGAATACTCTATGGGATAGAGTAGTAAAATCAAGGAAGGTGGAGTTAGGATCCACATCAGTGCCACAACTAGTTACAGACGGGAGTAATGCTCAGCCTCAAGATCCTATTATTGAATCTGTTTTGCCGGTGACTGATGAGAGTCTAGTTCATAATCAAACCAATCCATCCATTCAGCATGATACAACAACCAGAGAAGTGACAATAACTGAGATAGCAACTAACCGAATGTCACCTGAGATAGGAAGCAATGAGCTTGACATTGACATAGCAGCCACAGAACCTTCTTCTTTATCCCCTATCAGAGAAGTATTGCTGAGCTTTCTATTAAACTTGTTGAGCATGACAAGATTGGAAGATTTGCAGCTGTTTATAAGCTTCTAAAATTGGTGCTAGTTCTTCCGGTGGCAACTGTAAGTATTGAAAGAATTTTTTCTATCATGATTTATACAACAACAATATAGCCTTTTGTCCCAAGCAAGTTGGGGTAAGCTAGAGATAAAACCTAAAAGAGGCATAAAAACAAAGAACACATAAATGGTACAAAAAAAGATTATGGTTCAAGCACGTTAATTGCTAGTCTCCAAGCGCTCCTATCCATAGCTAAATCCTTAAGGATATTCCACTCCTTAAGGTCTCTCTTAACCGACTCGTCCTAAGTCAGTTTAGGTCGACCTCTACCTCTCTTTACATTATCGACCCGCTTTAGAATCCCACTACGCACCGGTGCCTCAGGAGGCCTCCGTTGGACATGGCCAAACCATCTCAACCGATGTTGAATCAATTTTTCCTCAAGTGGTGCCACCCCAACCCTATCCTGAATATCGACGTTCAGAACTCTATCCCTCCTTGCGTGCCCACAACACCATCGTAACATACGCATCTCTGCTACACTCAATTGCTGGATATGTCGCCTTTTTGTAGGCCAACATTCAGCACCGTATAACATCTCCGGACGAATCGCTGTCCTATAAAACTTACCTTTTAACTTCTGAGGCACCCTTCTGTCATAGAGGACGCCTGAAGCTTGACGCCATTTCAACCAACCGGCTGAAATTCTATGCCTAACATCTTCATCAATGTCACCATCCTTTTGTAGCATCGATCCTAAATACCAAAAAGTATCCTTCTTGGCCACCACTTGCCCATCGAGGCTAACGTCTCCCTCCTCATTCCTAGTCGCGCTAAAATCGCACCTCATGTACTCGGTCTTGGTCCTACTAAGTCTAAACCCTTTCGACTCTAAGGGTGCCTCCATAGTTCTAACTTCCTATTAACCCCTGCCCTAGTCTCATCCACTAGCACCACATCATCAGCAAAGAGCATACACCAAGGGATATCACCTTGTATGTCTCTTGTGACCTCATCCATCACCAAAGCAAATAAATAAGGGCTCAATGCCGACCCTTGATGTAGTCCTATTTTAATTAGAAAGTCACTGGTGTTGCCATCACATGTTTGGACACACGTCACCACATCCCTGTACATATCCTTGATGAGGGTGATGTACTTAGTTGGGACTTTGTGCTTTTCTAAGGCCCACCACATGACATTTCTCGGTACTTTGTCATATGCCTTCTCGAGGTCAATAAAGACCATGTGCAAGTCCTTCTTCTACTCCCTATACCTCTCCATCAACTGTCATAATAAGAAAATTGCCTCCATGGTCGACCTACCAGGCATAAACCCAAATTGGTTTTGGGTCACACTTGTCACTCTTCTTAGGCGATGCTCGATAACCCTCTCCCAGAGCTTCATCGTATGGCTCATCAACTTAATTCCACGGTAATTAGTACAACTTTGAACATCTCCCTTGTTCTTGAAGATCGGTACTAATATACCCTTTTACTCCATTCTTCAGGCATCTTATTTGACCAGAAAATAAGGTTAAAAAGTTTAGTTGACCATACTATCGCTCTGGCACCTAGGCATCTCCACATCTCATTGGGGATACCGTCAGGGCCCATCGCTTTACCTCCCTTCATCCTCTTCAAAGCCTCCCCGATCTCTGCCTCCTGAAATCTCCTCACGAAACGTCTGTTGGTATCGTCAAATGAGTCATCCAACTCCAAGGTAGGACCCTCATTCTCCCCATTAAACAACTTATCAAAGTACTCTCTCCACCTATCCTTGATCTCCTTATCCCTCACCAAAAGTTGATCCGTCCCATCCTTGATGCATTTGATTTGGTTGATGTCCCTCGTCTTTCACTCGTGGATCCTAGCCATCCTATAAATGTCCTTCTCCCCTTTCTTCGTGCCTAGTCACTGATAAAGGTCATCATACGCTGACCTTTTGCTACACTCACTGCTCGTTTTGTAGCCCTCTTCTCTATTTTATAGCCCTCAATGTTGGCTGCACTCTTGTCATGATGGAGGCGCTTGAACCACTCCTTTGCACCTCGTCATTCCACCACCAGGTGTCTTTCGCTTCCCGTTTGCCTCCCCTAGTCACTCCAAACACATCCGAAGCCACCTTTCGAACACATGTTGCCATCTTTAGCCACATGTCATCTGTATCTTTTCCTTCTTCCCACGGCCCCTCATCTAGCATCCTCTCCTTAAATGTTTGCGCTGCTTCCCCCCTAAGCTTCCACCATTTTGTTCTCGCAATCTTGGCCCGATTGTCCCGATGGACACGTACCCGAAAGCAAAAATCCGTCACCACAAGCTTGTGTTGAGGGACAACACATTCCCCAGGTAACACCTTACAATCTAAGCAAGCATGTCTATCCCCCTCCTTGCAAGGATAAAATCGATCTGACTCAAGTGTTGTCCGCTACGAAAGGTCACTAGATGGGATTCCCTCTTCTTAAAGACGGTGTTCGATATCAACAAATCGTAGGCCAACGCGAAGTTCAAAACATCCTCCCCCTCTTGATTTCTACTACCATACCCAAAACCCCCATGCACCCGCTCGAAACCTACATTAGTCGCACCCACACGGCCGTTGAGGTCTCCTCCTATGAAGAGTTTCTCGCTGATAGGCACAGTACTAACCATGCTATCGAGATCTTCCTAAAACTGCCTCTTGGTGCTCTCGCAAAGACCTACCTATGGGGCATAGGCACTGATCACATTCAGAGACAAATCTCCAACTACCAACCGGACTAGGATAATCCGGTCACCTTGCCTCAGCACCTCAACTACTCCATCCTTAAGGCTCCTATCGATCAAGATGCCTACACCATTCCTACCCGTTGTTGTCCCCGTGTACCAAAGTTTATAGCCAGTATCCTCCACCTCCTTCGCCTTCTGGCCCTTCCATTTAGTCTCCTGAACGCATAGAATATTTACACGCCTTCTAATTGTTGTATCAACTAGCTCTCTTAACTTACCCGTTAGGGACCCTACATTCCAGCTACCTAGACGAATCCTAGTTGGCTCGGCTAGCTTCCTTACCCTTCGCACCCGTTGAGGAAAGTGCGAAGACCTTTGCTCATTTTTCACTACACCCGGGCGCAGATGTAGCGCGTCACAAAGGTTGCGACGACCCGACCCTTGCTCATTTATCATCGTACCCGGATCACGATACGACGCGCCACTAAGGGGATGACGACCCGGCCCTTGCACATTTGACACTACACCCGGGTTCCGATGTAGCGCGTCGCTAAGAGGGTTACGCCCCAACGAATCTCTTGTGGGTTTCATATCCATGAGAGGAGCTGGTTTTGAAATGTTGGCTAGCCGCACCTAACACACTCTCCTCCTTTATCCAGGCTTGGGACCAACTATGTTGAAATGACTCAAGAAAGTCTTCCAATCAACATAAGCGAAGTTCTATCATGAATTATGTGAAGAACAAATTGAGAAATAAGATTAGGGATCAATACTTGAATGATTGCTTAGTTACATTTATTGAGCGGGAGTTCTTTCTACAAGTTAAGGACAAGGACATCATCAACCGCTTCCAAACCATGAAGAGTCACAGATTAAAGCAACATTATAATGTTTTGTAAGTTTTTTATTAGTTATCAGTTTATATCATGCCTATTTTAGTGCCGATTTGCTGAATAATTTATTATTAGACTATTCTTGTGACTTTAATTATCGATAGGAATACCCAAGTTTTGATTCCTGACTCCACCACTGTTGAAAACCCTTGCATTTGTAACACAAGTATTAGAAATAGTGAGTAGCATGCCCTAACAGTACAAATAATATGATAATTGCTTGATCAGAGCACATGTGTAGTAAGTAATCCTTACTAGGTCATTAAGGCAATCAAGGGTGGGTATCGAATCAGGTTTTAGCTAGAAAATAAAATACTTTCAACCTATAAAGTCTAAATGCAATATATTAAAAATGAATTCTTTTGACTGAATTTAAAAAATAGGATTTACAAAATCAACCGGACAGGTGGATTTATCTTGGTTGGCATTCTCATGGAACTCTCGCCTAATGTTTGGGTTCTCGAGCTCCGGCTGGCTTCCATCTTCTGGTTTACAACAATTGTACTTAGTGGAGTATCATGTGGCATTTAGTGGAACATGATGTGACACCTAGCGCGAGATGATGTGGTATTTACTGGGAACGACAACGAATGAATAACTTGAATTCAGAGATTGAAAATTAGTAGGATTTATTTTTATAAGAGATATATACTCATATATCGTCTTTCTTCCAATTGCGAGAGATGTCGGAATGGAACCCATGCTAGCATAGCAACCCCTCCTATCAGATTATCTGCTACCATCGATCAAAAAACATGATCATCCAAATGAGTGCATCGACTGAAAGCACCGACTGAAAGCACAGCACACATAAGGAACCACAGCGATAGTAGGTCACCAAGATCTAGTCAGGCCCCTTGGCTACAGGCAACACAGCCTACAGGTTTGCCTTGCTTAACTGGCTTAAATGTTTGGTGGTTGGCGGGTAATGGCGTAAACAACAATTCCGAGGTGACAAGGAGCGGAATGGGAAGAGAGAACCGTGCGCTTTGCAACCCGAGGAACGGGACTGTCCTGAATCTGAAGGAGCAGGCTCCCACATTAGTAACTACACAGTTCTCAACTGCTTTCAGTAGTCGGTTGCTCTGATCCCCTCTTGGCCTCTTTATGCAGAGGAGCGACGAGCACCTCAGCTTCAATTCAAGACTGATAAATGTCCAAAAGCCATGTGAAGCTGTCATTGGTGTCTGACAACTGACAACATATAGGGATGTAACACAGCCCTGCAACTGCAATAACCATGGGCAGTTGAAATTTTGTTCAGCTCACTTAGAATTTTTTTTCACTTCTATTAAAGCACATAAGTAGTCATGTCTGGCACAGAAACCTTTGATAATAATAACAGGCATCAGCCTACCACGTTAAACAGGTGATTAACAGAACTGTCAGAACAGAACATAACATCACCATCTGTCAGAAATGAATACTTGGGCAACAAAACATTGCATTTAACCATGGAAGACAGGTGAACGAGCAGGCGTTTATTTGAAGCAAAAGGTGCAGCTAATTCCTACAATAGGAACCAGCCAGCGCTGCCCGCAAACACGCAAAAAGGAACCAAAGTGCTTGGAAACCAAGTACACAAAACTCAAATACATGACTAACAATGCGAATTGGGGCGAAAAATCGAAATGCAGCCGATGGTTCTCCACTACTCCAGATTGGGGTTCTTCTTTCCCACACTAATCATGACTACATGACTGACAATGGAACCGCACTTGCCTGGATTCAAGAAAGAGATGTACTAGTTAATCCACCTGTTTAAGAACGCTGAACTGAACACTCGATGCTACACATATTCTCTCTTGCAAGACATCAATATCTTACCAGGCTACGGTATTTCAGAGCATAGAACATCTCAAGGTAGCGACGGGTCTCGCGCCTCTCCAGGTTGCTCACATACTTCCAGAATCCGTAAACACCAGTCAGGGTCATCAGCCTCTCGGAGTAGAGCTTCCAGGTGTACCTGAGCAATCCAAAGCTTATAGTATCAGGATTTACTCCTAACTAGAGAAAAGTAACACAAATTTCTGAGTGTTCGTGACAAATGATATATTGTTTGTAACCAGACAAGGCTACAAGGGTAACAAAAATATCTAAGTGCTCAACCCTATAATATCTGTTATGAGAATTAATCAGATGCGGCTTTTGGTCAACAAGAACTCTTCAGTGTATATCTATTTATGTCATATATGGCAGAAGAGAAAATTTCATACTTCTCATAAATTCTCTGCAGTCCACCCTGTGAGATCTTGTCCCAGTAGCTTGGATCTGCCTTGCATTTCTCAAAGAAGTTGACCAAGATATCTGCAGCCTTGTCACTGTGGTAAGGATCAATGTGCAAACCAGACACCCCGTCCACAATGATTTCAGCGGGGCCACCATGGCAGGTTGCAATTGTTGGCAAACCGCACGTCATGGACTCAATGACAGTCAGGCCGAAAGCTTCATAGAATGCAGGCTACAAAAACAAAGTGATAAAATAATTTAGTCCAGCACAAGCTCTATGTCTGTCATTATCTGAAAGTAGAGTTGCACTAATGTTGGAACTTGGAAGTGATTTATTAGATTAAGTGTGTATACAGTATACGCACCTGCACAAATGCTCCCTTTGTGTCACAAATGTAGCGGTACAACTCTGCATTGCGGACACGGTTCATCTGAGCTGAGATCCACCGGATATGGCCCTTCAAATTGTACTGATCAATGAGACTGTACATCTTCTTGAACTCTGCCTGCTCCTCCCTGTCCTTCGATTCCTTGCCATGGTCACCAGCAACAATCACAAGGTTTGCCAATTCCCTCAGGCGTGCATTCTTACCATACATCTCAACCAAGCCTGTCATGTTCTTCACATGGTCAAGACGAGCCATTGAGAAGATGATCGGCTTGTTCTTGTCCTTCAACACAAACCTGGAAGCAATTAAATACCAGGTGTTCAGGTGGAAAACTTATTTATTGTAAATGGCAATAACAACTTTGCATATCTTAATAGATAGAAAGATGGACAGACATGCAGATGAATGTTGGAATATTTACAAGCTTGACTACAAGAAGACATTCAATCAGTTCAGTACTCACTTGTGCTCATCGTTTTCAACATCACTGTAGATGAGCTCCTCAATTTCAGGATGGAAGGCAGTGAGTCTCTTGTCAATTTCAGTGTATGGGTAGTAAACACTCATGTCTGCTCCAGGAGAGACAATGTTGAATTTGGGATCAAAAACATCAATGCCATGGACAACACGGTAAAGTCCAGGAAGAGTGAACGCGATGTGCGACTCATACTGCCCCACAGTGTCCTTGCTGCAGAAATAACAGAGAAAACATCAGATACTAGTTTAGTTACTACTACAATACAGCGAGATTCAAAAGATAATATACAAAACTTACCTTCCCGCGATTTCTTGGAATGTACTGGTGATGATGAAATCAGTGTGATTCATGGCAATAAGGTCAGCTGTGAACTGGCATGAGAAGTGGTATTGGCTGTCAAATTTGTCCAAGTATATGTCTGAGTTGGGATATTTGGTTTTCTCCAAGGCATGGGCAATGGTACACTGCATGTAAAAACTTTAAGCATTTGGAGAACTCGATAATTTTATATAAAAAAAACCCAATTACTCATGTACAGCCAAACAGACCTGAGTAACTCCTAACTTGTGCGCAAGCAGAGTGGCAACTAGGTTGCCATCACTGTAGTTGCCAACGATAAGGTCAGGCTTGGCCTGCATTTCTAGCATTATTTCACTGGCAACATCCTGGAGCACAGAAAGCATGACTTTAGTATTACTCAAACAAGCTATGCTGTGTAGGACATTCAGTCAGATAATAATCTATATACCTCAGTGTATGTCTCCAGGTATGGCCAGACATCAAAACGAGAGATCCACTTGCGGAGAATACCATTCTCATTTCTGAATGGAATACGAATAATGTCTGTGTGCTCAGTTCCAATGACCTTCTCCAGCCGCTGACCGCAAGTAGTCCCAACAGCATCAGGCAACAGCCTGGTAACCTGCACAAATAAGATTATGTAGGCACATTTACTGAGTAAATCAAGACACAACGAGAAGGGTTCAGAAGGCGAAACATGGTCTCAAACATGAAACATACAATGAGGATCTTCGGGGTGATGTCAAGGCCTTGCTGCTTAATCCTAAGAAGCATCTCATTCTCCAAAGCACGGACTTGATCCAAAATGTACACAACCTGCAAAACGATTGCAAATGAGAAACCTAAAAGCTACAGTAGCTAAAAGAAAAATAATCACTAAGCTTCTGTACCTGACCACCAGTGTCAGGGTATCCAAGCACATTGGATTGGGCAAAGTAGCCATGAGGAGACAGGATAACAACATTGAACATCATTGGTATAGTTCCAAGGAACTTCTCCAAGTTGGCAGGATCAGGGGCCTCAAGAAGGTCAAGAAGCAAGTGGAGTGTGTCAAGTACGCGCTTTGCAGTGTCACCCCAACCCTTCTCCAAGCCAAACTCTTGGAACCTAATGCAGATCATGGTAGCATTACAAGCAGTTAATCCATTTGCTAGTTCAGCCAAAGTTAAATGGCAAGGACAATTTATTGATCAATCACCTGTGGTTGAACTCTGAGTAGGGAGTGTCTTGAGGGACACTCAGTAGATACTCTTCTGCCTTTCTAAGGGATGACTGGAGCCCACGGAGGCTCTGAATTCTGTCATTCAACATCATCGTCTGTAACAGAAAAAAAGGACTTACAAATGAGGGAGTCGGGTGGACATCATTTAATACATTTTCAGGTTATGTAAAGTTCCTAAATACTGAAATTAAATAAATATTGTCATCATTCATTGTGAAGCATGCGCTTGGAAGATTCTGGACTGTAAGCTCACCATGCCCTTGTAGTTATGAGCTTTGAGGAAATTCAGCAATGGGTACAGGCTCTCCTTGTCCTGGAACAACTTGGAAGACAGGTGTCGGTTAAGGAATTGCACTCCATTTCCAATGGACTTTGACATGGAAGGACGAGGGAACGAGGCATTGAAGGGCTCAAAATCAAGCTCAAGCACAAAATTGTTGTTGGAACTGGTACAAGGAAAAGGAGTTGCGGAGTTAGTACATATACAAGTTTCTATAACTAGAATCTAGAGATTAGCGCGTAAAATTACAAAGAACCCATTGAAGTACTTACTTTCCATCCACCAGCTGTTCCTTGAATGCCAAGTACTCAGAAACACTCAGCTCCTCCACAGCCAACTCGCTTACATTCACTCGAATGTAATCCCAGACACCAGGCCTTGGCCTGATAGCAAGTGCTACCCAGGGGGGGAGCACAATTGCTTCCTATATGCAGACAAGGGAAATTAGAATGAGTACCTGATTTTCAATTGGCAAACGCTCAAGCAGGCATCTCAGCAGTGTTACCTGAGCAGCACGAAGAATGTCTTCGAAGGGCGCATACTTCTCCTTGTCACAATCAAACAGGGCATCAAACTCAGCAAGCAGCTGATGGCGCTGAAGCATTCCCTTGCCCTGGTTAACATACCTGTAAAAGTGATATTTCACAAATAAATGGATGTTACATCTCATATCATGTACCTTTTTCCCTGTTGTGATGGGCATCTCATATCCTATTTAGATCTGAAGGATGTAAATATTAAATGGCACCATACCAGCTAAAGACAAACAATCTGCCAAATGATGTATCACAAACTATACTGTCTTATCATCTAAATCTAAATTTTACTAATCAAACCAAAAGGCTACAAAAACTGAAGAGCAGCAGCACTATGCTTTACAATCAATTATCTCCTGATGATAAAATCATTATATATGATCAATATGAGTCAAGGATGAATATGTAACATCATTAGCAATTAGCACGCATGATGGCGTCAACAAAAGAAGCCAAGAAAGAAGTTGCATATGCTGGTGTTTACATTTGGGTGTGCTATTAAGATAGGGATGAAGAGTACCAAATTTAACAAAGTTCAGTACAGGAAATGAAATGCAAGTTACATATTTTGGTATGCCCACCTGGAGAAGAGTGCAATCAGCTCATTGGGATGAGAGGAGAAGGTGGCACCAAGACGTTCGCGGAGACTGTGGAGGCGAGTCAGCTTGGCAGCCATGGCTCAATGATACTCAATACTGCAATTCGAGGTATACAGTTAAGATTCAGCAGCACCACTTGTACAATACAAGAACAAGAAATCAAGGGCTATAGCACTTAGAAGACTGTCTAAAAAAGTAAGTCATGCTAAAGCAACCTAAATTTGAAAAAAAAAGGTAGTATGCAGCTATACTATTTGATTTATCTCAACAGATACAATCCTCATTGCAAAATAGTCACGATAAAGCAGGAACTTATCCCCACCCAAACAAAAGCATCTACTCAGTATTGATCCTCCACCAAACAAAAGCAAGTACTGATCCGCACGAGCACTTAGTTATCTGATAATGTTTTCACATAAGAAAGGAACCAACTTGGTTGAATTAATTTTCTGTCTTAAGAGTACTGATGCCATTCAGACCCTAAAACCCACTAGAGGCAGCCAAAAACCTGTAAAATAGCACAGCCACCCGCAAAAAATGGACATCACAAATTCCTAGAGTAAGGACATCAATCAAAAAGGTGAAATATAGAAAAATACAACAAGATGACTTTTCGTAGTAAAGAACCAAAAACAAAATTGGTTTTTTCGCGGTAATAATCGACCAAAAGAACAAATACATTCCTCGGAAAGCAAAAGAGGTGAGCACGGCACGCAATCACAGCAAGATCTCAAGCAAACTACAGAGCCTAGAACTTCTACAGTACTCATGTGTGAATCCAAGTTTACCACCACCGACAAGTAAAATCCTAAGCTCAAAACCCCAGAAAAGGACAGGGGGGTTCAGCCTTATGCACAGCACAGCAACGATTTGGATCAGAGAAATCTAGTATTACCCAAGAACATGTCAGCACAGCCTAGGCAAGATTCAGGCGCTGACGCACCCCCAACGAATCACAGAAACGCACGAAAACCGGAAGAACCGGCGGGGCAAGGAGACAATTAAGGCGAGTGATTGCGTTCATCAAGACACGATCTTTTTTCTACCGCGGCCAGATTAGCTCAAAATCCCAGTAAAACCACCCCAGGATTACCAGATGACAGAGGTTTAGGACGGAGATAAACAGAAGAGCAAGCATACCCAATAATGGTCAACAGGGAGAACGGAGAAGTCCAATGGAGGAGGCTTTCTCCGGGACGGAAGAGGAACCAATAAATAGAAGGGGCAGCTGCTTAAGCCCAAGGCTCCCAGCGCCGAGGTGGTAGCTAGCTGTGGCGCAGATGGTGGGGCCCAGCTTCAAGCTGACAAAACTGGGAAATTAAGCAATGGATAATGCCAAATTACTAGCTGATGAAATTTCCAAATACTGGTGGTGTCACTGATAGTGTCATGGAACCAATGGTGCGGCCAAACAAAAGCATCGAATTAGCATATGGTGCCCTACCACTACCAGACCAATGGCCGGTTTCGAAAAAGCTTGGACCTTTTTTTATGCTGACTCGTACAGTGCAGGCCGGGGTGACCCGTGCAGGTGCAGTGAACCGTGAACGCAAGGAACCTAAAAGGAAGAACCCTATGGGTAACCCAAAAAAAAAAAAAAGCGTCTTCCTACTATTCTTGTCCCAGTTTTACCACCGAAATTTCGCAGCTGATTTGGTGAGCAGCAAAAAGCCGGTGATCCGGCACCCAAGAGGATACGATTAGCATTGCAGTCATGATCAGACGCAAACGCTTATGAGATTGTCTGGATTAAAAAATAGCGAGATATTTTTCCCTCCCCCATTAAAAAGTAGCTAGATATTTTTCCCTCCCTAATGCCATTGGATCAGTAGGTTTGCCCCTCCTTCCAGAAACTCATTAGCCTGTAAAACATGGGTATCTCAGAAAGCCAGCGAAAGCCCGTGTGCGGAAACACCGGGAGGAAACACCAAGAACGTGCCGCAAGCAAGTGGCGAATTATCTACGAAATCAGGCACAACCACCCCTAAAATTGTACATAAAAGGCTCCAGAGCTGCGTCCAGTCAGCAGCACAAGCGACAAGCGGCAACAAGAAAGTTGCCGAGCGCAGATATCGCTTCAGGAACAGAAAGGCATCGGTTCTTGCGAAGATAGTAGGTCGATGCAGCTGGTACGGCGCCTAGTGAGCTGATGAGAGATGAACCGGCAGACGGCACTCGCTTCGGTCGTGCCGCCGCCACGAGGTGGTGGATGGAGGCTACGTTCCAAACATGAACAGAGCCGCCTTAAGGGCGTCTTCAACGGAGGCAGTACGAGCGTACTGTCCTAGCTAAAAACACAGATCATATAGGCATAAATAACGGGACACTTTAAAAATCTCAATGCGTAGTATACTTCACGTCAGTCATTCGCTTGATTAAAATATCACTGTAAGCGAAGACTTCTGCACCCGTGGTTGGGAAAAGAACAAGAATCAACAGTGGTCCTGAGCTGAGGAGCGCTGCCCCATAGTCACAACGCACACTCTAACAGCATCTTGCAGCTTTTGTCGGGTGAAGCCAATGCCTCTTCTACAAGAGAATCTGACACCTGCGAGACCACCATCTCATGTGATCTGAACACCAGGAGATAACGTGGAGCATGAGGCAGTAGCGATGGGGAAGCCCTAAGTGCCTATGCGGTGCTGACATGGAATGGAAAAAATCAAGCGAGGTGGTGACGAGAAGCGGACTCAACAGAAAAGGATGCGCTTCTTCTTGCACGAAAAGAAAGAGGCAAACAGGACACAGGACAGCGCTCTTTGTCACGGCTAATGTCTCAGCAGCATTTGAGATCCAAAAGCTTTACGGGGACAATAATGCATGCTTTGTGTGTACTTTTTTGTTTTTGAGAATTAGGTTTGTGTGTACTGTTAAAGCTCGATCCCGTCACGTTGACAACTGCTTCTCTCATCAAGAAAAAAAACAGATCAGAACTTTTCGGCGGCTATCTTCAGCACGCAAAAGACAGTAATAAAAGAATTAACATTGCTCTCTTTCATGCAAAAAGTTTACGCATTTTCTAGTGAGGTAGGGGAAAAAATGTTGATACAACACGTGTTAGGCGTCCTAGGGTTAGACTTTTACAATACTAAAAGAATTAAAATGTGCACTGGACAAAAATAAATTGAATAGCGCAGCCACCTCCGCATGAGACCTCTGCAACACCAGCAAAAAAAAACAAAAATGACTTGCGTGCTCAGTTTCCGCTAACAGACGTACCACCCACCCAACCAACGCGTCCACAGTTTCGGAACACAGATCCGGCATTGCATCGGTAGAGGCAACACGGACGAGACGAGACGAGACGAAACGAGCCGAGTCGATGCGTTACCTTTGCAAACGCTGGGACGGCAGAGCAGAGGAATGGCGTCTACAGAACAGAACAGAGAACTGGAACAGATGCAGAGAACGCAATGCGTAGTTTTGGGGGCGCAGGAAGGGAGAAATTTATAGTGGCAGGGAGAGGATATATTGCCGGATAAGTCTCTCTTCCATGTGCTTGTGAAACAAGCCATGAACCGTGATCGGAAAATCTGATCGCCACCTCCGGTTTCCTTTTCGGCTCAATGTGCTGGTGGCCCACGGCAGGAAAAGGGAGACACGGGTGAATGGCGAGATGGGATATCGGCGGCATGTTCTCCTGTTGCTGCTCTGACCGCCGCCGCCGCCGCTGACGGGTGGTTTCCAAGTCGCCGCTGCCGGGTGGTTTCCAAGTCCGGTTCCGAAATCAGGCGACGGAGGTGCTGGTTTTGCGACATCATGTTGCGGTTGATTAGCCTTTTTTATGTGCAAATGGCCGTGGTTTTCATTTGGGTCATCACCACAGCATGGTAGGGTAGGTCAGATCAGATCAGGTCTGTCGTCGTCGTTGGTCGCCGGAGAAACGAGAAGGAAGCTACAGTATTCTGCAATGAGTGTTTTCGAAACAGAGTTTTTTCTTGCGGTGTTTTTTGCAGTTAATTGAAAGGTCGATCGCTACGTGTTTGTTTTAGGTTTTTGTTATTTTCTTTGAAAGATGGTAGAGCCAAATATTTAAATGCACTCATGCTCACTTATTTTTATGAACATTATGGCTATATCCTATATGCGCACACAATCGTATTCTATATAAATATCTTCTAACAATTTTTAGAATGACAAGTCATATAATATAAGTTACATATACACGTATACGAGTGTTTGTGTTCATACTATGATTTTTTTAAAAAAATAAGCTTCTAGTTTGACCGTTTGTGGTTAGCGGTGTTTCTTACGGCTTCACCAATACACCATGATCCAAGGTGGCACGTTGCCCCAACTTCTATTCTCAATAGTGTTTCTTAGTCATAGGTTATCATAGCATTGTCTTCATTTGCCAAATCAAGCAGACACCAATTGTAGAGTGGGTTTAAGCATACAAACCACTCTATTACTTGAAAACCACCTCATTTTCCAGCCTAGTGGCAGTGGGATCGGGAACATGGATGTCATTGGCGTTGTTACCCTTAACTCACTGGTGCCTATATGGATGGACTAGACCTTTGTTTTAAAGCTAATGTTGCTGTTTCTATTGGACATGCCCTTAAAAGCTACTGTAGATCATGGTTGCTATTCATTCTTAAAAGTTGTATAAGCTGATGGGATGCAGCTTGTGTGAATCGTGGTGTGAGCGGGGTACGTGAACTCTTAACAGTCTGCTTTTTAGAAGAGCTCATACTTGTTTTTATCTTTAATAACCATTAGAAGAAGAATCCTAGTCCAGGTTAGGCTTCACGTCCGATGATTCATCACAGCGAAAAATATTAAATTTAAAGAGAATATTGCTCGTGTGCACGACGTGCCCCTAGCACGTCCACGGTTGCAGAAAATTTTTTGTCCGTTGTGATTTGGATCGAGGGCTACGAGTGCGCTGACTTTGGTGAGAAATAGGATTCTTTTTCGTCCGTCAAATGTTCCAGGCGTCCAGACGACGTTGTCGAAGGCTGATTGGCCACGGCGGCTCATTGTCTCTTTTTCATTGGGAGCTTCCATCGGGCCCATATGCAGTGATGCCGGTAAAAATGGCATTTCCGTTGTGTGGCCTCGGGAGCAGCGTGGGACGTTTATTGGCTGGTGCAGCGCGTTGTCTACTTTTCATTGGACGAGTTTCTTTGGCCCAACTACAGTGGCAAAGCTGCTTCACTCCTCTAGTAACCATCTCTCTCTCCTCAACCCCCACTCTCCCTATCGACGCTCTCTCTCCGACCCTCTCGTGCTCCCTCTCTGGCGCAGGACCGCGGCTACGGCGGGCCTCGTCGCTGGCCGTGGGTGCGGATGAGCGCGGCCGGCGAGCGCGCCCTCTAGCGCCCGACGTGGAGGTCGCGGCCCGGGCGAGTCCAGGCACGGAAGCCACCGGCGCCCGCGAGCAAGCCCCACGTGGCGGCTCCGGCACGGCCGGCCGGCGAGGACTCCAGCACGAGTAGCCCCAGGTGAAGGCAACCTCTCTCCCTCGCTTCTCTTCTCCTTCACTTGCCGATCTTCCCTGGGGTCGATCCATGGCCTCCACGACTGGATTCAAGGCCTCCATGGCCGGTCCTTTCGTTCCCCCACCGAATCTAGCGTGGTGGCGTCCTCCCGCACCATCTGGCGTCGAGGGATGCAGCATTGGGCCATCCTGCGGCACTGCAGGTCCTCAACTTGCCAAGCACCGCCGTGTGTCGTCCCCTCCCCTCTTCCTTCTCTCTGCGTGTGCCTGCTGGAATGGAGAAGACCTGTGCAGCATTGCCCGTTGATTAGCAGCGTAGAGCGGCGACAGCTCTGGGCTGCCGTGTTGGCGGCTGGTCTGGAGCTGTTGTTGCCCGCCGTCTACTAAAACGTGTAGTAGTTGCAGCCATGTCATGGGTAGACCTTGAATCCTTGATGCTAGAGAAAGGTCTGTGCGATCAAAGTGGTCTATGAGTTCCGTTGCAGCATGCCTTGATTGAATCCAAGATCATTTATCAATTGCTTATGATGTATTTGATAGAATGCCCATAACAGCAACATAGGTGAGGATGCTACACCATTTTTTTCCTTTATCTGCTCTGATTTGTTCTTGGAATTATAGGCTTGTTTTAGTTATATATTAATTAATTTAGTGGACCGTTTATTGTTCTTTTACTGTCTTGCAAGGTTGAAAGTGATGCTTTCAACTTTTCCTTTAGGTTTCGCGTCCACTACTGTGCAGGATATATGCTTGCTAAAGAAAATTTGCAGTTTGGGTGTGGTTCTTTTCAGTTGGAAGCCTCATGAATTAAAATAAAATGCCTTTTGATCTGTTGTCGATGACCTGAGAAAATTAGTTCTGAAGTTTCAGTGGCATTGGCAATAACAATCCATGTTTCTATCTAATTGCCACGGATACAAGCTAAGATTACTTTAGTTGTTTTCTGCTTTATTTTCACAAATCTTCTTTCTAGGCATGTTTTGAAATTGGTGATAGCTTTAAAATCTTCTTTCTAGGCATGTTTTGAAATTGGTGATAACTTTTATATTCAGATGTTCAGTATTTGGGGGGTTAATTCAGTTTTTGTAAACCTTCTCTGGGAACATCTAGGAATGCATGATTAGTCCTGGTTTGGTAATTCAACATATTTGTCCATCTACCCATTTTAGCATACTTTTATACCGTTACTCCAGTTCCCACAACAATTTTTTGAAACTAAATGTTTGGCTATTTTCAGGTTTTAGTAAAACTACATGTTTTATCTGTGTTGAATTGATAAAGTTGCCTGAGGCTAAATGAAACAGCAAAAGGGATCTTCTACATCATAATCAACGAAACGGTATGGAAATAGTTACTCTTCCACAAAAAGCCTTTTGGAAATGTGGAGATGCCATGTGAATGATGATTTATGAATGACATTTGATTTCCAAGATATAGTTAAAGTTATCCACATGTAGTCTGGTACACCTGTTTCTGGTACAGTGGGTTTGATTTTGGGACTCCTGTTCTAATGGTACCTTTTAAAAGCATCGACCTTAGCGATTTAGGCTTGCTCCTTACAGCATCTATCTATTGTAGCTGAAAAAGAATGCATTTTTGTAGGCCTAACTCGGCTACAAAGCATTAGAGGCAAAAAAAAAAAAGATGTTTTGCTCAACACAGATCTTGTTATAGGCTGGTGATGTGCATTGGTCATATATTTGCTTACAAAATCTGGTAAAAAAAATAAATATCAATATTGAGGGTTGATGCTACATGTGCTGATGATTTGTTGTGGCTATATATTTCCACTCAAAATTTAGGGTACTATGTTTCTAGTGTGGTACACATGCCCCATGACCTTAGGCTATGTTTGATTCTTCTAAACTGAATGGTACTGTTCTGACAACATGCAGTTATCTATTCTGCTATCTAATTTAGACCACCAAGCAATTGGGCTATGCATTTATCAATATGTGACAATTGAGGGATTGTGAATAATTGCCTTTTGAGAAATGCATCTACATGTTCTTAAACTGAAAGGCAAATTTTTGAGAAATGGTCGAATTTGTCAATAGTTCTATTGTATGCTTCTAATTTCTGAAAGCAAATTTCAGGAATGTTGGCTTGTGATTTGATCTATAGTGTTCTATAATTATAATATTCAGACAACCATATAGTTGTAGGGACGTATATGTATGTTTGCAGCATGCTGTTTCTTAGAAAAATGCACTTTGCGATGAGAATATACAGGTGCCAGATCTGGAGAATTTTCTAATAGCTATTTTTGGTATTTTTCAGGTCAGTTTTGTAAATGGCATTGCACCATTGGCAAAAATAGATGTGCTGCAGTTTCCTGTGGTTTAAGCTTGTGTTCTACCCTCGATGGCAGCACTATCCGCGAGAAACAGTATACATCCCTACACTGGAAACACTCAGTGATGGAAGAAGAGGACCACATTCCCAAGGTATTCAATCATCTGTCTTTAAGCCACCTCATCACCTCTTGTCCACGTAACATGCATCCACGACGCTTATAGTTTCTGCTTCAGGTTGCAAAGGTGATCAGTGTTGATCCTAAAGTCATCTTCGCTACAGCTGCAAAATGGTTGCATCTTCGAGTGAAACACAAACACACTTTCAGCATCCTGATGTGCAAATTATGTCACAAAGATAGAAATTGAGAATATCCTGTCTGTCTCGTGTAAGATATGTGTACTATTTGGACACCTCGCATTCCGGATTAGAAATCTAGCTTTAAGGTGTAGTGTTTGAACATGTGAGCTGTTTTAGAAATTGAGCCTTCTATTCAACGTGTGTGTTGCCTTGTTTGTTGGGCTATGGACTGAGTAATGGGAACAAATACCTCTATTCTATTAACCGAATAGAATGTTCATTCGTGGTCAATATTATTCTATTTTCTAGATAGAACTGTGGCCATTACTTGCGCGTATGGGCGCGCACAAATCACTAGTCTTTAATAGTGAATAAAATTATTCCTCTTTGCCGTATGCATCCATCCCATGATGCGAAGTCTAGAATGATTTTTTCCCCTTGGTCTAAAAAATGTCCTCGATTTCAGAGTCCGAGGAAAAGGTCAAAGTCATAGTTGGGAAATAGAAAACAAGATTCTGACGATGGTGACCGATTTAGGCATCAATTTTCTTCTGGCAAAGGAAAACAGAATTCCAGAAGCCAAAATACCCAAAGGTGAACACTCATCAAGAAATGTTAACACACATGAACAACGAAGCCCAATTTTTCTATATTATTATAAAAGAAACATTTGGAATAAACTAGTACTACCACAGAAGCAAAATGAAGATCCGATCAGATAACTTTAAGATCTCAAAAAACGGCTAATTTTCATGCTAAATCATCCCTATATATGTTTTCAGTGATAAGCAACATGACCACTAGGGTGTATTGGTGGTTCTCACAATATAGGGTGTGTGCGTGTATATAAGTACCCTGTAATTAAATTGGAAAAAGATTAAAAAAACATCCCGATGCTACTTGTGCGTTGTGAATTAATTCCAGTCGCATTAGCACAAACCTGACTTTTCATTCATATACACGTACGTATATTCTTGCGTGGAGTCAGGGAATGAAGCGACCACGAATTCAACAAGAATGGCATCTAGATGCGTTTACTTTGGGTGGAAACTGATTCTTATTACTCGGGGAACAGCAAGAACCTGCAGGCTGCAGACAGGCGGCAATTCGTAGTTGGTTTCTCCTTTGCTTATGTCTATGCATGTATATCCATTTCATTTCACAACATATTTTGGAATAGGATGCCAGTTTCGAAGTTGGAAACATCAGCGTTTGTGTCCTACAAAAACAAGCAGTGTCAAAATAGAAGGTGCATATGAGAAAGTCGTCGTCCGAGCAGGCATATATGCCCGTTTTGTATTAAGAGGAAAGAGTGGTCAATAGACCTACAACAATAGTTTTAGGTGATGACGAGCAACCTTCACCCGTACAAAGTACCTACACTTCCGGATCCAAATCATGCCAATATTACATACTAACTGCATTTTGCGACCGAACAGCAACACAAGCATCCATGGTGGAGTAGCCAGCCTCCGACCATGCTTCGGCCTCCCGCCTAGCCGCAAGGATGAGCTGCCGAGAGCTTGCTGTCACCCTGTTGAACATGCGCGAGTTCCTCTCCTTCCATATCGTCCAGCAAATCAGTCCGAAGAGGGTGTCGAAGATCGGTCTTCCGTCAGCGACCAAGCGCATCCGCTGATGAAGCCACCAGCCACCCAAACTCTCATCAGCGACCGGCGTCAGGTGATGAAGGTGCAGCGGCGCGAGCAGGTTGAACCAAAGCTCCCTGGTCACCACGCACCCGACAAATAGGTGTTCGACAGTTTCCGATGCTTGCTCGCATAGGTCGCAGGCGTCATCATCCTGTAGCCCATGCCTATGTCTTCGATCTGCTGTCCAAATCCTTCGGTGAAGGGCAGTCCACAGGAAGAACTTTACCTTGGGAGGAGCTTTTGTCTTTCATAGTGAAACATCCTTAAATTTTCTACGAAGGAAAAATTCGTAGAACGGATAATAATGTGAGAATATAAACTATCATATTATTATACAACAGTTGATAATCTAATCCATACATCAAAACTAAATAAAGAAATACAATAATAGGGCTTACATTATTTATAACATCGCCACAAAGCGGATCATCAGAGTACAAGCATCCAAAACAGCTGCGAGAGAAAAGAACATTCGTGAAAGGATCTTCATCGACCATCTTGAGCGTAGGCACAAGACCTTTCAAACCTTCTATTTCCAGCATCACTGTGAAGCAGGTAAATCTACACACTGCCAGATGTGTGCAGGCCATGGTCAGCACCGATGAGCTTTAGTGGAAAAGAAACAAAGGGATCTGGCGATCCTATAGTTTGGCTATGGTTTTTCCAAAACATGCAAGTAATAATAAAGTTTATAATAATAAGTCAAGTTTTAACACATTTCCATCCTACACACACATCCATCCACCATCTCATCCATCCCAGATCCATCACCACATCACCACCACCTTCACCATCAAGACTCACTCTCATGTCGACCAGGCCAACTCCCACTCGGCCGGTCTCAGCGGCCCGCAGCCTTCAACCTGGCTCACGGCCAAAAACAACTCTCAGGAGAAGGTAGAATACTCCATTCCCTAGTTCGGTGCATGCGAAACTCAGGAAAGGTCCAGAGCCGAAGAATCGGCATATGTATCGATCGATCAACCATACACTCTGCAGAGGTTTCACTAATCCACCAGATAGCCATCATCGATGCACGCGTGCATCTAGGCAGATTCTGGGCGCCTACTGCCATAGAACGATGCCACTCTACCATCCAGCTCTGGATCGCTGGAACTGTGAAGAGAGCATGTATCCGCTCTCGTAGAGGATGCCATGCCATGTACCCACTCCCGAAGGGGGTGCCATGATCGTCTCGGTAGGGTGTTAGCTCCAACCCATGCATATACCTTCCTAACACCTCTCGCCTAGCAGTAGTGGCATCGATCTATCCAGTGGTTCGGCCGTCTCCCCCTCATTGGAGAGCGAGTGAAAAGCAAGGGATTCATAAGGTCCGGATACCAGCGCAGCAGTTTCTAAGTGTGACCAAACCGGGATATCTTCATCAGGGTTTATCTTTAACGTGCTACCACGGCACCTTCGTCCCGGGTTCCACCTCTTCGAGGATCACACCCAAAGACCACCATCACATCTCAGTTAGCCCGCCACAGGCTCCTCTCACGGGAATGTCCAGATCCATCCGCCGACAAGACTCGCTCCAAAAGCTCGTCGTAGATCTCGGCTCGATCGACTCAACCCTCACCCTACACCCTGCCGTAAGTTCCACCCCAAACCCAGATACAACACCGTCAGCTCACATACCCATCTAATCCAACACACGCACCCAGCCTGACATCCCCGTCAGACCCTCCCAGGGTTCATCACGCCGCATCAAAATGTAAGCGAGTGAAGTATATATATATAAGTATAGCAGATAGGCATGTGGCTAACATAACAGCGGGTGAGCAGGTGATAGGTCACGACAAGGTAGGGCTATCAAGTAATATTCTACCATGCGAACCTATCTCAGGTGTAATCATTGCATAAAAGTAAAGCACTAGCAATTCTAGATATTAGCCATGTCTACTGGGATTTCTAAAAGAAGGTGCTACCATGACACCTACGCTGTCAGGGTAGTAGTTGTATGAGTCGTCATCCATCTATGTAGTCCTTCAGCGGATCCTCCTCTTTGGTGTTCGTAGACTCCTTCGAATCGCTCCTCGTTCGACTTTGAAAACGAGATGTAATAGTCACGTAAGCGACTCCTATATAATAGCACAAAGAACCAAATAAAATTCAAAAGATCCAAATGCACTCATACATAAGCTTATGACGTAGAGCTCGATTTGTAGAAAATTTAGATACTTGGATCATAATTTTTGGAGCTCTTATGAATTAGTTATGAATTTTCGAAGATTTACATATATTCTGAAAAAGATAAAGGGCTGGACTATCCAGAGGCCGACACGTGTCAGCCTGGCATTGGGCCACGTGTACAGTGGGATCAAGCTGACGTGGCATATCTGCTGATACGGCGGATGACATCAGCACGATGTCTTGCTGACGTCATTGTTAACCAAGTCAACGGTCAGGCTTCCGTGGGCCCGCGTGACGTCACTGCTGACGTCATCACTGCTGGTGGGGCCAGGCTGATGTCAGATGCTGACGTCAGCGTTGACTGGTTAACGATCAACATGGGCCTTGTTGGGCCGTTAATGGGCCTTTATTGGGCCAGATGGGCCAGACATGGGCCGAGCTTGGCCCGCCACGTGGCGCTCCGTGGAAGCGCCATGTCTCTGACTAGATCCGGTCCGGGCTCAAGGCGGGTCAGGTTCATGGTTGCTAGTTCACGGTGGACTAGCAGCCCACGCGCGCGAGTCCACCCCTTGGTCCATGAAGACAGGGTTCACAGAGCTCGTGCTGGGTGTCTCGCCTCATGGTGCAGCGGTCCACGATGCGCTGGCACATGCGGGGTCCACCAGCAATCCCACTGGTTCACATGGACCGGATCCATGGTCTTCAGCTCTGGTCGATCCCCTTCCTCTGTTCTCTGCACGCGACGGTGCGGCCCTCCGTCGGCGGCGTGTCCTCCAATTCCGGCGATGCGCCGCTCCAACTGCTTCATCAACTTGCTCTTCAGCTCCGCAGTAGCATGGTGTCTCGATTCCGGTGAACAAAGGTGGAAGCTGGGCTCCCGATGAGGCTGTAGCCGATGAACGGTGGCGCGGCGAACTCGGCGCTCGACGGCAGCATTACGGCGAGGTCCCTTTGGCACAATCCACTACGCGCGAGCGCGATTGATGCCCACCGGCACTCGACCGAGGCGTTGGCCATGACCAAAACGTGCGGTGGAGTCCGTGCGTGCTCACTGGCACACGGCGACGCTCCGGCCGGCGGAGGCGTCCGTCGGCGCACCACGGCGAGGCGCTAAGGCCCTCATCTTCTTCACGATTGTGTCCAACGCATCGAGGCGTCCCTAACTGGCCTGCCGGCGGTGGCCCTAAGGCACGGCGACGGTCGTCCGCGGCAATGGCACACGGCGCTGCCGACGAGCACAGGGTCGCGTGGCTCGGGCAGCAAGGCTAAACCTTTAGTCTTCATCAACTTGTTGGCTAGGTGCAGCAGTCCAAGGCGAAGCTCTTCGTCTTCATCTTGTCCCTTGCGGCGATCGGAGACGCGCGGGGTTCCTTTGCCACGGAGGCACTCTAGAGCGGCAAGGCGTCGGCGTGGTTATACGTCGATGGCCCTCCGGTATCGCGTCCAAGCAGCTAGCATGCGCACGAAGCTCAGCACGGCGAGGCGGCTCCAGATCGTGCGATGATGGTGCTCGTGGTCCATGATTCCACCGGAGTAGCGGCTCGCCACGGTTGGCTTGTCCACGGCGGCGGCATGGCGGCTAATCCGAGCCGGTGTCCTCCTGACACCGTGGTACGTTGGGCTTGGCTGGGCATCGTGTGTGCGTGTGCGTGTGTACCGTGTGGCCGGGGAAAGGCCTTGGCCTACGCGCACCGGTACGAGTGCCATGGCCGGTAGCAAGAGGCGGGGTTGGAAGAGGGGGCGGCGATGCTCACCGGCGCGGTCGCGGTGGAAGGCGAGGTTCGTCTTGGCGGTGAGGCAGCGCGGTGAGGAGGAAGTAGTCGCGCGCTTGCGGTTCCCCTTGCCCTCCGCACGATACCGGTGCTTCTCCTTCGGTTCCAGCGAGGTGCTTCTTCTTCAAGTCCGGCGGCGGCGCAGTGGCTCCTGCGGCGCTTCGCTCCTTCCAACTCCTCTTCTTCCCTTTTTCTCACCAAATCCTCCAATTGGGTGGTGGCTTGGTGAATTGGCCAACCACCGAGGCAGTGGCGGCGGCTGGGAGGCCCTAGGGCGCTGGCCGGGCTTATATAGGGGAGCGGCTAGGGCTCAGCACCTGCGGACGGTGATCGGGCTCCGAGTGCACCAAGCGGCTCCAGGATGCTCGAGCAATCGCTATCGGGGCTCAGTGGGCTCCCGCTACCAGCGACCGAGGCAGGGAGGCGCCTTCGCGGCCAAGGAAGAGAGGGGGACAGGCGGGGGACAGGGTCACGCGAGGCGGAGCGCGCGCGGAAGGAAAATTTCCTCACGGCCGCGGGCATCTTGTGCCAGGGCTTGTCAGGCCAGGTGGATTGCCTCTGTGCCGTGGGATTGGTAGGTGGCGAGGATGAGCGGCTGGGGGCGGTTGCATCGCGTGGGCGCGCGCGCGTTTGCTCTGCTCCGCGAAAAGCAGAGGAGAGAAAAGGGGACCGGTGAGGTAAGCATCATGACAGGTGGGTCCCACCGAGGGGCCCGGCTGGCAGCGAAGGCGGGGAAGGGAACAGAGCACGCGGTGTGTTGGGCGTTCACGGGCCGCGCTGCTGCTGGTCTGGCTGGGCCGGCGGTGCTGGGCCGATGCGGGGCGGAGAGGGAAAAGAGGGAGAGCATGCCAAGCTGGGCCGATTCGCGGTCACGGACCAGGTAAGGCTTTTTCTTTATCTCTTTTACCTATTCTCTTTTCTATTTTCTGGTTTTGTATAATTCACATCCATATATATTTGTATATATATATACATAAATATGATAAGATTAGCTTGTTGCAAATAGATGTTTAGTGGACTTATCTAGTCCTTTGGATAGTTAGGGTACTATTCCATAGTGTAAGTATTTATTTATTACTTAAATAAATATTGTGGGCATTTTTATTTGGTCATTACATAAAATCCAAATAAAATCCAAACCACATTGTTGAATTAAAATGCAATAGGGATGTATGCTATGTGGTAAAACAATTACAAGGTTGGAGTAAGTGATACTTGGGCAAGTTCATCACTTAAGGATACATATGTCCATATATGGTGCCAATCACATGTCGAATGCAACATTGATGGAGGACATAAGCAACATTGAGGTATACATATGCAACATTGAATGGTAGCATAGGGTACGTGATATCATGGTAGGAGGCTTGAGCAAGATGATTGAATTGGTGGAGTAGGTTAGGTTTTGTGAAAAAGGGTTAGATCAAGGGCTTGGTTTTATGTACATAGGTTCAATAGTGCAACATGGATGATTGTCTATTGCAACGTGTGGATACATCTAGTGCAACATCGAGATATATCATATGAAACATACAAGTAGAATTAGTGCCACTTGAGATTCATCACAAGAAGCACAGAGGGTAGCTAAAGTGCATAGGACATAAGATTTTAAAAGATTAGACTTTCGAGTAAGATAAGGTGAGTCGTTAGGGCATGATAGGTGATTTTTATACAAAAAGAGTTCATAAGTCTAGCCTCGTGTAACTTGGATACAAGGACGCAATATAGGAAGTTACGTGGACATGATAGGTACTTGACTTATGAACATAACATGCTAGACGGGGAATATTCACATGTGGCTTAACTATATATATTAAGACATATATGATGGTGCTACATAAAGAGTGTAGTACTAACATATGTGCCTCGTGAAAAAGAGTAGGGTTCCTACATGACAAACAACAAACATGAGCTCGTTTCGAAAAAAATTTTATTGGTTGTATTTTTCGGTGTTTATAATTTTTAGATTTGTTACACGTAGCGCCTTTGCCCAAGTAGCGACGTCGAGCCGGCAAAGAATGCCCGGTACGTGGAGGATGCCTTGTACTTCCCATCCGACGACCATTTCCACACGAATCGGTCCGCAGTGATGGGATCCAGCTCCACCGAGGCTAGCACCGCCCAAACCCGCAAGTACTGCACGAGCTCTTGCAACGGCATATCCATTTAGGCATTTCATAGGTCATTATTACGATGGTTTGGAAGTAAGCCAAAAGAACTAGAATTAATCTAGAATTGATCAATGCGTCTTTCGACGTTGTCGATCTCCACTTGTATATATGTGCCAGTCGCCAACAGAAGACCGCATCTGGCACACAATAAAAGCAGCTTTTTCGATCAGTTTGTTCATGTGAGCCAAGAGGTGATCTAAAAGGTGACAAGCTAGCTAAGCTAACCGATCAACCGCTACAGTTGATTGATTAACCAGCACTCAACCCTGCTCGTAGGTAGCTAATCCTTATCCTTTCGCCGTGGCCCTATGACGCTATCACTGAATATAATATCGGTCGGGGTTGGTGTGACGTCGCCAATTATGCAAGTGACCCACCTCGAGTTTTGTAACTGTAATCCCACTGCTACCATAGATATTTCTTTGACACGTCGCTTGCTAACGCTAGAAGCCTAGAATGACAATCGATCGACAGCAACAAACCAACGGGGTCTCACTGCCGAAAGCCGGGTCACTCGTGATGATGAAGCCTCTCGCCGTTGCTTTGCGTTACTGGCCATCTGATGCCGCGGTTTCCTCTCAGATGGATCTATGGATACGAGGGAAGATTTGGCGTCCAGAAAGTAACGTCAGCTTGGGACTCGTTCGGGATAAAGAAAGAGGTGAATTGACATGACAGAGGGGCAATCACGAATGCCCAATGTGTTCGTCTTGCATTAGCATGACACAGGTGGATTACTACTGCCTCTTCGCATGTTGTCCAGTGCTTTCAACTCGGATCAGCGATCCGCGTGCGGCCGCCTTTCAGAGGCAGGTCCAAACCAAGCGGAGGCAAGCGTCCCGACGCGCTTGTATCAATCACATGGGCACATGGCCGAAGACGGCTGGAAAAGCCACTGACCACAAGCACATGGTTGTGAGAACTTTTTGAGTTCTGGGCAGCGTATCCGGATTTGCTTGTCCTTTTTTATCGTAAAGGTGTCTCTTCAGATAGTGGCCGGCCAGCAGACCAGCATTTTCCAACAAGCCATGCAAGTGTTCCTACTTCCTACGGCTGCAGTCAGAGCTGATTCACAGAGCGCAGAAACGAATCACACTAAGATTTTTGCACAGAATCAGACATTTTAAAGCAAGTATCAAAACAATCTGCAACGTGACAAACACTGTCCAAGGGACTTCTATTGGTAACAGAGGGGTTTGGTTGGTACAATGGATATTACAACAACAATCTCTCCTGTTGCCACAAAAGATACATGTACATGATTTCAGAAGACCCCATACAAAGAGACTTGAGGGAAAAATGGTGCTTTTCATGCCCACCTCAACTCTCGTGGAAGGAAAAGGGAAAGGTGGGAACACTTGGGACATATATATTTACACAATGGTGATGGGGATGATGATGCCTGGACAATGGTACATCTTCAAAAGAATATACTACCTACCTTCTTTCTTTGCTTTTTTTTTTAAGAAAAATAAGAACAATGAACTATCTACCCGCCTGGTGAGCACGCTTCAATAAATGAACAGAATGGTGCACTTCCCTACACAAGTCTTCTAACAGTGTGTGTGACTCTAAGCCCATCATCATATTCGTATACCGCAAGGAGAATGCTGATGGTTGACATTGATGGGCCACCTGCAGTGGTCTTTAACAGTTAAGATGCTTTGGAACGAGGTTTGGGCCACCATCATGCAGACACTTTTTCCCCTTATTTGCAACCATCATGTGGCTTTAATTTACAAGATAAGCCATCTTACCAAAATATCTCTCCTTGATTAACCCACCGCACAAAATCCTTGGATAACCCCTGAGCCTGGATCTCAGCAGCTTGATCATCCTGAAAGATCCAAATGAAATGATTGGTTTATTTGTTGGATGAAACTCTATTACGAATGGTCAGCAATTGTAGTCTGCCAGTGATAGCCATGCAATCCAGAGTTCCAAACACAAAAAACAGAGAGAGAGAGAGAGCGAGAGAGAGAGGGAGGGAGGGGAGGGGGAGGGGGGGGGCTTCAAGAGGAACAAAAAAGGACGAGGATTCTCAATTCCATGCAAACAAGACCAAAAGTAAAGACAGTCATGCTGATTTTAGCAAAGTGTTAATTTTAGGCTTATACTTAGCAGAACAAGTTATAGTTATATATCAAAAAAATAATGGCAGGCTTATTCAGAAAATTAGGCTCAAGAGGCTTGCAAACCACAATTGCAGTAAAAAGGAATGGGCATGAAAGTCATAAAATATAACAGACAAAATGGCAGGTCAGAAAAGAACACAAATATGGTACCTACTCTCGGATTGGGTCCATGATGATTAGGTAAAAAAAGGTTTGTCAACTATGGTTAAAGTACACAAACTGGGCAAGTAGAAGTCAACAAAAAGTAGGATTGTTGATTGCACTAACCATTGTCGCAGAGCTTACATCATCACCATTATCGGTTGAAATATTCACATCAGGAGTGCTTATGGCTTTTGACCTGTTCAAGCATAATGAACAGCACAAAAAAAATAATAATGAGCTTAGAAACATTCATCTACATCTCGATTATAAATGGGTGGTGTTCGCAAGCTGTTCCATGTACAGTATAATGAAGTATCAGAAAATATATGGCATTGGCAAGAACTGCTCTTTTAAATTTGTCTAAACTTGGATTCGTGCAAGTCTTACAGAAATATCAGGTTTCTTCTCCAGGTAAACAGTTAAGAGGTTCCAATCTCTAGCGATCACTACTAGTCTTACAAAGCTTGATGTGAACGTGTCCTACTATGTGGAGTTTTCGGCTGATGTCAATCCCTTCTGTAGTTCTGTGGCGCGATTGCAATCCATGTACGTGCTATCGTGGGTGTTTGTGTGTGTTTTGGAGTTAGTGTTCTTATTGAACTATTTCCTAGTTAATGCAATGATGCTCAGGTCTCCTGATAATCCACTTAAGATAAGCTATGCACAGAGTTTTTCTTCTTTTCTGAGAGATGTCAAGGAGTTAGTAAAAATGACAAACTAACTACTTCTCGCTGCCATTTCTGTGTATACCATACCATACTATGTGCAAAAAACAGGAGCCTTGACGCACTAAAGATATAGACCAAAAAAGGGAAAGCACAATATGAATAACCTTTCATTGTCTGAAGCCGAAAGCCAGTCAAGATCCAGGAAATTTGAATCACCAGAACCATTGCAGTAATCTAGTTCACAGATTATATGCTTAATGTGAGACACTGTTGGAGTTGGAGTATACCTGAGTATTTTTCAGGAGAATGGAGAATTAACAACTTTATGTGCCAGTTTCAGATACTAATTTCTCAGAAGTATACTTCAGGAAAATGAACCTGGTACCAAAAGAAGAACAGAAAAGATGGAGTTACAGAATCCAGATAGCATAGGCCAACCTTGACTTTGATATGGAATTGACAGAGGCTGAAGACATCCCATGCCCTGAATCAGAACTCCAGTTTGGATCTTGTCCTTCATTTTTTGAACCAGTAAATGCTGAGTTTGAAATTCCATTTGGGCCATTACTGGACATTGATGCTTTGCTTTTATTAAGAATGCTACCATCTGATCTTGCCCTCTTCATCAATTTACTGACAAAAATGTATAATCTCAGATAACTAATGAGATAGGTTGTGTAGATTTGCACGATGCATGTGTCAATAAAATATGGATTATTTCATGCTTAAAATAAGTGGTCGAGAAACAATACACAGCTTTGCTACCTAAGAACGTGAAAATATTTAAATAAATAAATCGTGTCCTTGCTACCCCTATGAAGAAAAGTAAAGAAATGAATAACACAACTTCTCCATCTGAACTTTCAAAGCACTGGTTAAACCAGAACAAGTGGATCAGATATTGCAGCAGAATTCTTTGGGCTCTTGCATAAATACTACTAGTCAATTTTTGGTTCCACTATCACTTATTGTGCAAATTTAACATGCTATTAATAGGAGAGACAAATGACAATGAATATAGGTACTTTGTAGTCACGCCACCTTTAGTGATGTTTCTTTTATTGCTCCAATTCATAGAGAAGAGCATATTAATCTTTTATTAGGAGCATGTCATGTGTACATACTTATCCCTGTAAGTTCAAGCATAGCTATATTGCTAGCTTACCTTGTCTCGTCATCAAGTACATGCTCATCACCAGATTCTGGCTCCCAAAGTGCAGGTTTTCCCACTTGCGGTTGGAAGTATCCTAAAAATCTGAAATTTAAATACATAGGAAAAACAAGTGACAGAAACTTAGTCCATACTCATAGTATTTTCCAACTGAAACTTCAAAAGATATAAGATCACTCATATCTTAATCACACATACAAGTTTATCGCTGCTTGTTTGTAAGCATCCATATAGGCATTACTATAGTACCGTTGCAGTGTCCTAAAGAACTCTTGAGATTGGATGGCAAACTTCAAGTGCCCTCTTTTGGCGGAGAATATCTACACATGAAACCACAAGGCAAGTTCATCAGAGAAGTGTGCAAGAACAACCCAACATGAAAAGAATGTTGCCATGAAAGTTATTTGACTTCCCAAAATGTCAATAAAAATATTATTCGATTAACTAGCCACCAGTCACCTTATCAGTACAACTGTGCAAGAACTCGACAATTGAATAATCTTTTAGATTGATTGACATATTAATGCAATGATAGAATTAAGCTATCTTTCACTTCTGATTCGTGTGTTGTAGTCCACTCTGCACAGTAGTTATACATTATTAAGACCCTGGATCAGTAAGTAATGTAGAATCCACAGAATGAGCACATACTAACTTTGTTTTCACTTCATAATTGAAATGACAACTGACAAGTGCTAGTTTAGTCCACTGATCAATTTAGGTGCAGATGGCACCCTGTCACCCTATTTAGACAGAGCAACAGCACACTTTTCCCTTTAATTTACAGATCACAGATCACATGTATATTCTATAGAGAAGAAAATCAATGAACCTCTCCTCATTTTTTAGGTGGAATGGAAACATCATAACAAATGGATTTCAACTTTTCCTATAACTTGAAAACATTATCCACGGCAGATAGGATGATAAAATACGGAAACATATTCACATAATGCCAAGGTAGTATGATAAAAATGTAATTCAAATTTAAGCGTCAGCTTGATTGAGTAAAATTAAACAGACGAAATAAGAAGAGTAATTATGTACAAAAGTAGCTGCATCAAGTAGCTGCATCACACTAACCTATATGATAAAATTTGAGAAAAGTAAATAACATAGCAATAGACTTAAAATAATAATTAGTATGACGAAAAAGTAATTCACTCGTAGTTGATACACTGTACAATTAATTGCAATACTATTGATACCACTATATGATTGAGTGTAACCCTAGCTACTAAAATAAGTGGCCTTAGTCTCAAAAATACTAACTGAGCCTAGATACTTGTTGAACTTTTTTAGAGCCATTAATCAGCACACTTGATTGACGATAGCCTATTTTAAAATTCTCATATAATTAACTATGGATTCCAAGTACAAAATAGTTCTCAAATTTAACTTTCATAACTTTAACTAGCTTCATGGTTTTATTTCACTTTTCAGAATGAATACTAGTCTTTATGCCAGTCATCCTGGTATAATCAGTTCGATTTGAAATGCAAACACTTAAAACAGACCAGATGTAAAACTAATTGAGGACACTTGTACAAGTTTTGAAATAATGTAACAGCATATGCAATGCAACCATTCCTTATTTCAACACACAAGCAACTGTGGAAGTAATAAAGAACCTACAGTTTTTTCTGACAGAAAGAAGAATAAAGCAACATTCAATGGAGTACCTTATTGTGCGCAGCTGAACCACCATACTGTAAAGCAAGTGTGTCACCCATCCGTTCATAAAAATGCATCAAATGTCGAGACAAAGGAGAGTCTAAATGAACTTCTGGAGATTCTAAAGAACCAAGTTCATGTAACTGGTGTCCTAGAGCAGCTAAGCCATAGGCATATTGAGCAACATTTGTGCGGTCCAAACAATCTATACAGTTTGTACGTAGAACACCCTTTTGAAATTTTGTAGGCTTTGTTTGGGTAGATCCATTGACCTCAAATTTATCTTCTGCAATTCCATTGCTATGATCAGAACTGCCACAGGTATCTTCTTGGGAAATGTCATCAAGACCATCAACATAGTCTGCATTGCCACAATTGTTGTTGTCATCACAGACATGAAGACCAAAACCATTTTTCCTATAAAACATACAAACCAAAAATAAGAAAGCGTCAAGCCATTCAAGAGGTACATGAAAATAGGTATTCAAATTGAATAGCAGGGAAACCAGTATAGTAAATAATAAAAACTTACAATGTAGGGCTTAAGTTTAGGGAGTTCTCTGCACTTTGAGCTGGGGAAACTTGACGATAAAAGAATTCTGTCAAGTTCAGAGCTTCAAATGCCACTTTCAGAAGCACTTGAAGGGCATTTGTACTTTTTCTGAAATACAAATTTTCTTCAGTTATGTACACCAAAAGCATCGCACAGAACATAAGTTTCAGGCACATAACACAAGAATTAATACCTTTGAGAGTTCTTATGAAGATCCCAATGTAAAAATCTCAAATGGTCTTCGCCTGGTAGACCGCTATTAATAATCTTTATTGCTCTGTCAAATTCCCGACGGAGTATAATTTCTCGTGGTCTCTTCTCACGTGTCTTTCAAGAATAACACAAAGTAAATTGCAAACATGTGATTCTTAAAGTATGCCTTATACAAAAAAGATCCATCAGAAGCAGTGGCAGCATCATAACAGTGTGCTCACCTTAATCAAGTTTAAGATGATGATAGGATTTCCATATCTCTTCCTAAGATTTTCAAAATGAAGCCTGGTAGCCTCATAATTTTTGTCTTTTTCATGCACTGCAAGAAAAAAAAATACCAGATGTTTCAATAGTATTTACACATTGAATAAGGATTCCAATGCTTACATATTTTTTGTCCTTTTCATGCACTGAAAGAAAAGAAGTATCAAATGTTTGAATAGTATTTTACGCACTGAATAAGGATTCCAATGCTTACATATGATATCAGGCTTAAGATTCAGCTTTGATGTCTCCTGGGACCAGAATAGTGGAATTGAACCCCTGTTCTGCACAACAGAGCTTATTTTCCATGGTCCAAGCATGTCTTCATAAACAATTTGCTCAGTCTCAACATCATTTGCTACTCTGCCCTCCTCGTTCACACCCCTCTTTAGATACCTGTATGACAATATCAGAAAAACAAAAATACAACGTATCAATCCTAACCACTGCAAAAAATGATAAAAAGGATATAAATTACTAAGAGTTTGCAAAGTGTGAACCTGGTGCCAGCATAATGCCTCGAGCGTCTAGCTATGAGCGTCAGCATAATATCCTTCCCACATATGGCAAGTTTATCCTTGACATAAATGAAATAAGAATATTATTCCAAATGATTATATAAATATACAGAAGTAGTGAATATCCACGAGCAGCAGAGGATTTCAAAGGCAAATTGGAAGGTAAGCTCAATTTTCAGATTTTCATTTTGTCACAGAAAGAAAAAGCAAAAGTAGTCACCACTACATAGTGTAAAATAAAGCAGGAACATATTCATAACTTGCTAGTACATTAATATTCAACAGACTTCTCATTTCCATAATATTGCATCATGATTTTACACATTATATAGAATGAAAAACACGACTCTTCCTATGACAAAAAGAAAAAGTAAAACAGGATTCTTTCTTGTCTAGCACAAGCAAATACAACACAGATTTTAATTAACTTAGTAAAGAGCAAAGCAGGCGAAGATAATGAACATGGTGTAAAAAGAAAGGAGTAGGAATGTAGGATACATATTTTTGGTTGCTATCTATCCTATTTCACAAATCCTATTAAATGATATATCAGGACAAAAGTTTCATATGTACCTGCTTAAAAAAACCATAGACTAATGCAACAGTCCAGAGTGTAGTTTTCAGAATGTCACGAATCCCTCGAGTTAGGAACTCATTCCAGACAAACATTGTGTCATATAGTACCCACCCTTCTTGTGGATCACTAAAGTTCTTCTGGAGACTTCTCATTATTTGATATGAGTGGCTAAAAAAGAAGTCTTTTCTAAGATCAATTGTCTGCAAGAGCTTCTTGTACCTGCATGATTAGTGATTAGTGAAGCTTGGCTTATGATGAGCATACAGTGGTGCAACTGTTTACCAAGTAACTGCACTAGCTATGCTCCTGAATCTTTCTAGGAAAAAAGATAGAATATTTTATTAAACAGTATATCCAATCTAACTATCAGTGTATGATAATATGAAGGATAAGATGTTAACAATATAAATATGGCGTGCAGTCATGCAGCACACCTGTTCTCGTCCTTGGAATTAATTAACTTTGGCCTCGTCATGGAATTCGATAACTCAATCATTGCAGTCTTAGTAACTTGGTACACCGGATGACCAAACATATCCCCAATCTTTCTCTGCTCAGTAATAATTAACATGTAATAGGGCCCAAGGAACTTAATGAAACCTGTAAAGAAAACATATTGTTGCATTTTTTCACGGAATATCTTACCAACAGTGTATCAAATCATGATCAGAGTAAGATGGGATAGCTTACCGATGATTCCAAAACAGTTGGTGACAAATTTGACTCCACCAGTAGACCTGTGTTCTTCATCTAGATTTTTTAGAAGATCAAGGTAGTCACTCTGTGAGTGTATAGTAGAATCCTCATCTACGTTGAGCTCTGATGGTTCCATTCTATCAATCTTGAGTAATCTCCATATCGTCTTGTTAGTGTTAGTTCCAAAAATATAAAATTTCTGCCAAAAACATACATCATTAACTTATGATAAAACAAATCATTGTAGGAACTAGGTACTCAATGTCGCTTTCACCCTTCAGTAAATGTCGATAGCTACAGTTAAGGATCAAGATTCAGGTGGCACCAATAGCCACAAATAATTCAGGTGGTGCGATGTGTATTGGGTCAGAGTTCACCATTAAAACCATCATGAGCAGGTGACATGAACCAGACCCACTATTTCTCACCTATCCTAGCGAAAAATAAACATCAAAGTCAAGCTCTCTCACTGCCATCCTCTGTTCTAAATTTCCATTTTACATCTTTCACGAAACAGACCATCATTGTCCCAAAACCTCAGTTTAAGAAAAGCCCCAATCTATTCAACTAGCCTTTCATGTCGGCAATATCCTGTCAGATCCTCTTCAATGTGACAACAGAAATTCACACCAATCTGTTTTTGTATTTGCTATATCCCAATCAACGGACTGTTGCGTGAACAAAAGGTTCTTGAATTCTCTACATTCTCACAAATGGAAAGGTCAAAGGCGTGTCATTCTCCAATTTTCACTTTTTAAGACTTACAAAAATTCCCATCTGACACGCATATACCAATCCAACTTCTAATTCTAGTCCACAAACACAGGCAATACATGAAAAACAGTAAGGCTTCGACTTTGCACAAGAGTTTGCAAACACATTTTCTAAGGCTTAGGCTTGTATCATTGTATGTATAGAATGCACCCTTCATCAATTACCAGCAAGATGAAATCAACCAAATAGTATATAACCAATCATCCAAACAATGGTGCGATGAAGCACAGGCTGGTATTGGATTCAGAATACGGAAAACTTGATGTTACACTGTAGTTTTAACTGATAATTTGGATGGGCACACAAAAGTTATCTTTCGTGATCAAGATCCCAACAAATGAGCATGAGTAGTGCTTGAAAAGCAAACCTATTTCCTAACCAAAAACAGATAGAGAAAAGCATCGTAACTGACAAAATATGGCAGGATTCGATATCTCACGCACAGAACGCAACAATACTAGCAGCTAACAGCTCCTGAAATCTAATCAGTTTCCACACAGGCATATTCAAATCGCATGCATGCAGATGCCACGAATGGACATGGATTCATCATACTTCTAAAATCCCCTGTGTTGCATGGAACGATCCAAGCACGTAGACCGCATGCTCTGCCGCGAGCTAAACGAAGCCTAGAGTTCAACCATCTCCGTAGCTAAACGACGCCTAGACCGTAACCAAGACCGAATCAAAAAGCAGCAGCAGGAGCGGCATCATGAACAACATAGTTTCACCCGGCAGCATTAAGAGACAAACAGCAACAACATCCGCTGGACGCAGCGGCACATTGTGATCCGGGGGGAGAGGAGCTCACCGACTCGGCCTCGTAGAGCTCGAAGCTCTGGAGGCAGCTGTCCGGCTCCGCCACCGCCGCCGCCGACGCCATGGCCGGCAGAATCCCCGGCGCGTGCAGCCCGTCTCAATCTCGCATCCGCCACAGCGGCAGGCAGATCACAGCCCCGCAGCCGCCGCCCGCCGGAACCCTAAGTCCGCGCCGCCCGGCTGCTTGAGGTAGAGCATTCCCCGCGCCAACCACGGCCGCGGGAATCAGAGCCCCGGCAGCAGCGCCGGCCCACGCTCAAGGCTCGCCGCGAGCTGTCGCTATTCCGGGGCGGGATTCGGCGAGCTCTCGGGCGCCGATCGCGAGCCGCGGAAATGGGAAAATTTCTGGCTTCTGGGGAGGGAGGGAGGGAGGGAGGAGGAGGAGGCCGCTGGCTGGCCGGCGAGGCCGTGAATGATGAGGGAGATTGGTTGATTTCGCTTTTTTTTTTTTTTTTCCCGTGTGCGAAATCCGTGAGGCGTGGAGGCTGTCCGCTGTCCTGGGGAGGAGGTCGGGAGGAGGGGGCGAGCTGGCTGGCCTCAGTGAGAGGGAATATATTGGGATCTGTTTTGCTTGCCTTTTTTGTAATGTTTTTTCACGTTGTTGTATTTGCTTTTGTGTTCTTGAGGTATTTATGTCTGTTTTCTGTTTGAGTTTCTCTTTGAATAGTGCTCCTCCTGCGCCACCATACTCACGCGTCCAGTTTTTTTTCCTCTCTTCTTCTTCGCCATTGATTTCTTCGATGCTGTTTTAGTTCTCTGAATTAGGGCCAGAATTTCTGTAGCATTTTGTTTGTGTTTGATAAAATTATCTAAATTTTAACTAATTAGGCTTAAAAAGTTCGTTTAGCAAAGTATAATAAAATTATGCGATTAGTTTTTAATTTTATCTACATCTAAGTACTCCATGCATGTGCCGGCATTTTAATATAACGGTGAATCTTCTTTTTTATAGTGTAAAATACTGAAATTGAAAGTTTAATTCGGACATCTAAACGAAGGCCTTGGTTCTTTCTGTATCTATGTGTTGTGTGTGAACGAAATGATGGCGGATGGGTGATGGAGGCGACACGACAGTCGATTCACTGTAGCAATTATACCGTCTAAAATTGACAGGGGTATAGGTTCCCATTTCGGCATCTACGGTTCTGCGTATGCTGGGACAATAACGTTCCTGAAAAACTGACCTTTTTTAGTTCAATTCAAACTTACTCTCCTTTTGTCAAAACTGCGATGGTTGGATAAACAAGTGGCTAAAATTAGTTGCCACACATCCCGTGGCCACCATGGGCATTACATACATATATAATTAAAGAACAAAAAATACGCTGCTCTACTGCATGATTAGGTCCTGATGCTGGTGGTGCGGAGCATATTCTAGAATCTAGATGGGCATTTTGGTGCCGGGAAACCCGCCTGCTAACGCTGCAGCTGCCTCCGCCACCCGCTCTCCTCCGCGCGAGCGCGACACGTCCGGCCGGCGAAACGAAACCCGTCGCCGCAGCCGGTCCCGGCTACCGGGCTAGGGCTACCACCCAGCCAGCCAGGTTCCTTTCTCCGAGCCGTGAGGCAACGCGCAAGAGGGAGCGTACGGGGCAGCACAACATCAGCATCCCAGCGTGCGTGCATATTGATGACCGAATCGAATATCGCCGCCGGTAGCGCTTGTTTGTACGCCACCACAGCGCGTGTAGACTTGCGCACCCGAGACCGCCTGCCGCCTACACGGTCACAGACGGGCGAACCAGTCTGCTGACGTTCCGTCCGACGAGGTGAATTCTGCTGCGCCGGCCGAGGGGGCGATCCCGAGGGAGAAAAGGGTGGAGGGTTTGCGTTTCCGGTCATCGTCGTGCCGCGTGCGCATGTGCCTGCGTCCGCGCCCGGCGCGCCCCGCGCACGGCGAACACGATACGCGACGTCACGACGAGAGGGTCGGTTCGGTTAGCTCGGGAGGCGCGCGCGGGCACGGCAGTTGCTGGACTGGATAACGGGGGAGCGACGTGGAGCGGCTGGACTGGGCCTCCGGCCCCGCCAGGCCGCCAGAGCGCTCCAATGATTGGGGGGACAGGGGGCGGAAACGGAAAGGGCTGCCGCCGCCGATGCGCTCGCTAGCCCGCGCGCCACGCCGCACTGACCGCCGCGCGCGCGCGCTTCTCGGCAAGCTTTAGCGAACCGAGGGGCCAGGGACGAGTGGGCGACGCCTTCCTTGCTACCGCTGCTGTGCCCGGCGTCGTTGCCACGTCCTGGCGTCCACGCCAAAACCGACAAGAAGTAGCAACAGCACGCGGGCGCTCGGACGGAAACACCCTTGTCTAGTCGTGTGCTGCGGTGCCACCGTGCTACTACTACTACTACTGTCTACTCCGTCTGCTTGGTTCAGATTCTGATTACCTTTTCTGTGGATCAGCCGTAGCAGCAGCAGCGAGATCGAGCTCTTGAGCAGTCGAGCACATCCTTTTCGGTTCTCTTTTTTCCTGTGTGATCGTGGTTCAGAGCGCGAGGAGGTCAAGACCTGGGCATGTGCATTGATCCGGCGGCAGCAGATTGACGGACGTTGATACGCGCGCGGGCGTCGTGGAGTTGCCTGCCAAGCGTACCAACAGCTGTTCCAGTATGCCCACGCACTGTTAACAACGACGTGCATGTGTCCACAAGGCCACGTTCCTACCTCCCGATCCCTGTGGCGGCCTGGCGGGCAAAAAGAAATAGTGGTACGTAGCACCTTGGCTTGGCTGGGGTATCATCATATCATATAAAGACGTTATCTTACGCATACGGGATCAGGATGGCGGTTCAGATAATCGCAAAATTCTCAACGACGGGATAGAGTTGAAGTAGTAATTATCAGCATTATAAAAACTGTATGAATAGATTTGTCTTAAAAAATACTTTCATAAAAGTATAAATATATCACTTTATGATTAGTATTTTTTATAAAAATATCAAAGTTATACTTTGGAGACTACATCATATACGGAGGGAGTATGCATCAGCGACCGGTCTTCATTTTATCAGGGAGGTTTAAGTTACTATAATTATGTTGATGTGGTGTAAGTAGACCCGCGTGGAGCTGAGAGACGTAAAATAATAGGACACAATCTAAAAAAATCAAAATATCTTGTAATTTGGAATAACAGGAGCATGTGCGATCCAAACGATATGTTTTAGAAGAGAGCTATGGGGACATTAATTGCACATGGTTGCGACTAGAGAAGTATTTTTAGTAAATACTTTTATGCTACTTTCTAGAAGTATTCTTCACAATTGTTACTAAATTACACAAATGCAGTGTTGTTGAAATAAAACACATGATGATTAAAAGACAAAAACAAATGCTCACATACATTTGCGCATATTAGTTCGGTAAATATACCCACCACATATACGTATGCTATATCTCCATAAGCGCCTTTTAAAGATGAGTCAGGAGATGTCAAGGTTTATGAAATCACCACATACACGCCTCGTAGCTCCGGGTTATCGAGTTATATATGCATGCTCAAGGAGGCCACCTGGCCGCTGAGTCGGTCAGTGCCGGAGGCAGTAAGAAACACGCGCGCGGGTGCATGTTCCACAAACTTTTTTCTACTCTCCGTGGAGAAGACACAAAGAGCTCGCTCCATGCAAGCGCGCGCGCTGAGGAAGGCATTAGACAATGACGACGGGAGAGAAGGAAAAAAAATGCATGCATGAACCCCGAAAATCCTCCGATCCCGGATGTCACACGTGACACGATCGATGGCCGGCTGTGATCGTCTCCGGCCACAGGGCAACGACATGGGTCTCCATACCGTAGTGTTGCTAGGTAGCTACGGCTGTGGTTAACGCGCGCGCGGATAGGCTTGTGCCGCGCATGCACTGATGGACTCGCACATGCGGAGACCGTCGCAGGAGGGCACCTCGCGCGCGGGGCGCCATCGTGGAGGAGACCTCGGGCAGAGGCAACCCCGGCCGTCCATTCCATTTCCCCGGCCGGGAGATGCGCCGGACTCGGCCGGAAATTGAGCCGGCCGGCGCTCGGGGGCAGCGTGGACGGACGGACGGACGGGATGAGCGCACACGAGCACATCGTGATGCGCTCAGGATCAGGCTCAATTATTCATGTGAGTATGTGTGACTTTCTGTGGACTGCTTGCGGCTCCTGAAAGTGAGAGGGTTAAACTCGCAGCGTTTTCGTTGGATCGTGATCTTTGCATCCGACAATGCAAGCGCCTGACGCGGATGGGATGGGTGCATCATGCATCGTGCCCGTGATCCTAGAAAAAGCGACATGCTTGTTGCTTGATGATGCTCCTGTTCGAGAATGGAAATGGCCGGCCGGGCCGGCTGGCCCGGTGGTAATCTCGACTGTCGAGGGAGTCAAAGACGCAGCTGCGACCTTCTCTTGCATTGCTTGGACCTAACTTTTCTTTCCCAGATAACACTTCTTGCCGTGTGCATGCACCACCGCTAATTGTTATGCATTCACGTGCGAGTCAAAGTTTATCGAAAAAGAACATAGTTTTCTTTGACAGAATATCGTAATTGTAATTTGTAGCTAAATATCTTACCTGGTGAGAATCGTCCAGGCTTCCAATAAAGAAAAAGGTGAATTGTATCCAAAGGGGTACAAAAGCCGTAAAGGATGGATACGTAGCAGAAGAAAAGAAAGCAGCAGTGCAGTGGGCCTGAAACTGATTAAAGCGCAGTCCTACTAGAAACGACGCACACAACTGTATTCCTCGGACTCCGAATTCGTTGCACGGCCCATTATCCCATCTGCCAATCATCACCCTCGTCAGTCGGCACGCGTCCAAGGAATCAAATGAAGAAAGCTGATCAAGGTACGAAACCCGTGCTCTGCAGTCGTCTGCTCACTTCATCGGTGGTTTCAGGACTACCACGAGTGAGGTGCGTGGGGATCGCGAGCTCGCTCCGATCCGTCCTTGCATACCAGGCTTGTGGTTGTGGATGGTGGGCGGATCGGAGGACGATGTTCCTTCGTCCCCGGTGCCGGTGGGTGGCCGGGCTGCTAGCAACGT
>CM041644.1:9889609-9903385 GCA_023333625.1 Bothriochloa decipiens
GTTCCTTCGTCCCCGGTGCCGGTGGGTGGCCGGGCTGCTAGCAACGTGACAGGATTGAAGTAGAATTGGGAATCGGAGCAAGAGCAAGGACAAGGATAGCAGGAAGAACACGCAAGGGTAGCGATGAATAATTAATTGCTTGCTTGTTTTTCTAGTTCATCACTCTCTTCCTCTCGGCCTCACGTTTTATACACGGCCGAAGCCTGCCGACGGACGCAGCCGCATTAAGCCTCACACCCACTCGGGTCCTTTGATGCGTGTGTTCGGTTTTTCATATGCAGAGAGTCCTTAATTCTTTGGCCCCAATGCTCTACTTAAGAAGGAAATTGGTCTGTTGTCTTATAACAGGACCGCTCCAACGCCAAACTTTGAGGCATCAGTCTCAATACAGAACTGTTTAGAGAAATCTGGCAAAACAAGAATAGGAGCATTACACAGCTGCTGTTTCAGAGCAACAAAAGCTTGATCATGCTCTAAAGTCCACACAGACATGGTGTGTTTCTTCAAGAGTGATGTTAAAAGGCTGAGCTAGGAGTGCATAATGGTTAACAAATCTTCTATAGAATCCAGCAAAGCCCAAAAAATTTCTAAGTTCCTTAACTTAGGAAGGAGTTGGCCAAGACACCACTGTCTCAATCTTGGTTGGGTCAGTAGCAACACCTTGTTCACTGATCACATGTCCCAAGTAAGCAATCTTAGTTTTTGCAAAAGTATACTTGGACAATTTGATGTGCCAATGATCATTTCTGAGTAATATGAAAACCTGTCTGAGATGGTGCAGACGCTCTTCAAATGTCTTACTGTAAATCAAAATATCATCAAAGAAGACAAGAACAAACTGCCTCAGAGCTGGCTTCAGAGTTGTGTTCATAGCCACTTGGAATGTTCCTAGAGAACCAGATAGACCAAAGGCATCAACCTTGAACTCATAATGACCAACATGAGTGGAAAATGCAGTTTTATGTTCTTCCCCTTCATGCAATCTGATCTGAAGATACTCTGTGTCGGGTACCTGGATAAGGGGTACCCTAAAACCTCAATCCAGAAAAATTAGTCCCCAAACAATTAAACCTAAATCACTAAAAAAGCCCGCAATCAGCCTAAGAGACAAGGGTCCACCAGCGCGCGTCGAGCCATGCTGGGCCAGCCCACAAGCAGCATCCAAGTCAAGACCGCCTCCTATTTGACGGGGAACCTCGAATGACGGACGTCCGCCCGGGCAGACGACCCCCCGTCGGAGTGACAGAGCGCATCACGGACGGCCGACCCTTCGTCGAGTGACGGATCTCCTCGCGGGCGGACGACCCCCTGTCGATTGCCACTCCCCCTTCGGCTCACTTATTTCCTGTATGGGATCCAAAGCATTTAATGCCCCCACCAACTCCTTCCTAACCTCATGGCTACAGCGCAGTTACAGTGACCGGGTACAGCGGTCAAATCCTCCTTGTATCGCCCATACCCGGGAAATAGGTGGTTCGTACTACACTGTGACGCCATACCGAGCACTGTACACTGTCAGGCGCCCCCTCGAGGCACATTTACCAATAACCGTACCACACTTCCCAAGGCTTGGCCTTATCCACTCGGGCCTCGACCCCCCTCGGGCCTCAGCCACCTCTCGAGTCGAACCTCGACACCTCCGGTCAGCGCTCCAACAACTCCCGACGCGATGTCTATAGGGATTCACGCCCCCGCATAGGCACGGGTCTTTCACTGACCACCTACGGGTGTCATCATGACACACACATAAAGGACAACCATAGACTCCAAGCACGTCGGCGTAGGGCGACCCACGCCCGGGACACGCTTCTACAGCACCCACGACATGATCGGCATCTCACCTCGACGTCACTGTTTATGATCGCCCTACCAAGGGCAGCGCCACTAGGGTTTCCCACTCGAACTCGCTAGGTCACACCACGCACGTAGCAAGGCATAGGGCTAACGCTCCTAGACTTAGGCCTTGTTCTCCACTCCTCTTCGTACACCCTCGCTTGTATCCCCCCTGTAGAAGCACTTCGGTGCAAGATAATACAATCTCCTCCCCCCGCTGGATGTAGAGCCCTCTTTGCCCGAACCAGGATAAAAATCGTGTGTTCTTCTTGCATCACCATCCGGATTAGGGAGCACGTAGTACACATTTACTCGTCGGCTTAGGGCCCCCTAGGTCCGAACACCGATAGTTGGCACGCCAGGTAGGGGGATCTGCGTGTCACAACCGCTTCTCGCCATTTTCCGGATGGCTGACTCCGTACCATCGCTTCCATTCGCTACGGTGATTTGGTTCAGGAGCTTGGAGTTCATGTCACTAGGTCGTAGCCAAGAAATGGTCCTGCTCTCGGTCGGAGATCCGAGCGAAAGCAGTCCCGGGTCCCTACAACGGGCCCCTCGCCAGTCTCGTCACCCGCTTTCGCGCCCAGGAGGAGGCGTGGCCAGCGCAACCACCATCGCCGCTCTGAGATGACATCCACCTCGGCTTCCTCGTTCCTGGATGAGGATGCAGGGTCCCTGGTTGGGAACCTGGCAGACCTACACTGGGATCAGAGGAGGAGTTAGGAGGCCTCGGCGGAAACCCGGACTTCGTCTTCACGATGCGTTCACCGAGGGAGCCGGGTGTTACCTCTCCAACGGGCGCAGCCTCAACGCTGCCCGATCTGTTGCCGCACGGGATATACTGGACTAGCCGCCCATTCCAGTTCGGCCTAGACAACACCGCCAGGATGTACTCCATCACTGTACGCTCCAGTCTCGGTGCTTACAAAGACCGTCCCGGGCACCTCCTTCTAAAGCGTTCATCCCTTGCTTGTTGCTTCGCGTTTCCATCCCAGCGCACCACTCTAGATTTGGAGGCACCCGCGCCGATCCCAGAGTGCCCAAGGCCATCGAGGGACCCTGGCCTGAGACACTACAACCTTGGCACGCTCCGACGATAGCTGTTGGAGGAGCGGCCTGGGCAATTCCCCATCTTCTACTCCGGCAGCCCCGACTCCGACTCCGACAACTATGACCCCACGCGCGAGTGCTTTCACATCGACGGAGGCGTCGCGTCGAGCAGCGATACCATCGACCCAGGGCCATGGCCGTAGCTGCGGCCGTGGCAGGAGGCGCTGTTGTCATGGCAGATCAGGAGGAACAGCCACCGGCTACGCCAAACAACGCACTGTTGCCTCAGGACGCTCAGGACACCCAGCTCGCGCAAGTTCGGGAAATGGAGCCAAGCTCAACAAGGACCGGGAGCGTCTGTGCCAGCTCGAGCGGACCCTCGAGTAGGAGCGCGGACATCCACCCGGTGAAAGGGCTCGAGCCAGAGCCCGAGAAGTCCACCAACAAATCGTCTGCGATCGAGCGCCCCATCTTCAACCGTGCCAGCCAGAATGTCATCGCAGCAACCATGCTTCTCGGCCCCCTTGAACCCTGAGGCCTGTCACATCTAGTAGGAGGTTTAGGGCCTCCTCGTGGTAGCTGCCGCACAGCAGGCCGAAAGCTCAGCCTTGAGACATTGAGGGGTAGTTTCGGAGCAACCCCATGAACCCTCCCGACACGAGAGGGAGGGATCAGTCCATCAAGCGGATACCCCCCGACCAAAAAAGGCGATCCCCGTCTGTGAATGCATCCACGATGACTGCGAGCCTCAAGACGCATGCCACGACATCAACGAGAACCATAGATGCAAGAGCAGTGATGCTGAGGTGCGAGGCTACAACGCACACAGGGGTGGGTGTTATGACAATGACGAGGACTGACACCGGTCCCCCGAGCCGCCGAGCCCGTGAGTCTTTAGCAGGACATTTCAGAGGACGCCGCTGCTGAATCCCTTCTGTCTCCCATGAGCCTCATCAAGTACAATGGCGAGACCAAGCCCGAGCTATGGCTAGCCGACTTCAGGTTGGCATGCCAGTTGGGCGGGGCGCGCAACGACCACGCCATCATTTGGCAACTTCCCCCTGTTCTTATCGGACACCACTCGAAGGTGGCTCGAGGAGCTTTCCCCCGATCAGATCCATGACTGGACCGACCTCATCAGGGTGTTCGAGGGGAACTTCAAGGGAACCTACATGCACCTCGGCAACAAGTGGGATCTCCGGAGCTGCAAACAGAAGCCTGGGGAGTCTCTCCGCGATTTTGCTCGATGCTTCTCCAAGCAGCGCACCGAGCTTCCCCATATCCCCGATGACGATGTGACCCTGGAATTCATTGCTAGGACCACCTGCAAGGAGCTAGTACGAGAGCTGGGGTGCAATCCCGAAGACCGCTGACGAATTGATGGACATCGTCGCCAATTACGCTACCGATGAGGAGGCTGTCGGCGCCTTCTTCGATGACGACCAGGGCAAGGGGGAGGCCAAGCAAGGCGATCCCAAAAGCTCAAATCAGGGTGCTAATAAGAACAATAGAAAGAAGAAGGAAAACCAGTAGGGCAAGCACGAGGCCATCCCCGATGATCTCGTGGCCACCGTCGAGCGCAAAAAGCCTCGAGGCCCTCCCGAGAAGGGCCTCTTCGACGAAATGCTAAAGAAGCCATGCCCCTATCACAAGGGGCCTGCCAACCACAACCTCGAGGACTGTTGAATGCTCATGAAGTACTTCAAGAGCTTGGGCCTTGGGAAGGATGATAAGAAGGAGGACCCCAAGGACAAGGGCGGTGACAGGGAGGACGGTTTCCCCGAGGTCTACAACTGCTAAATGATCTACGGAGGACCCTCGACTCGGCTCTCCCCACGCCAGCGTAAGAGGGAGCATCGAGAGGTCTTCTCTGTGTGGGTGGCAACTCCCCACTACCTTGACTGGTCCAATACGGCCATCACGTTTGACCGTGATGACCACCCGAACCACGTCCCCAAGCCAGGGGTGTACCCGCTCGTCGTCGACCCTATCATCATCAACTCCAAGGTACTCATGGATGGAGGTAGCAGACTCAACGTCATTTATGCAGAGACCCTCGACCTCCTAGGAATCCTGAGGATGAAAGTCCAACCTAGCGTCAAGGGCTTCCACAGAGTCATACCAGGGAAGAAGGCTCACCCCATCGGCCGCATCGACCTACCCATCTACTTCAGGAAGCAGACTCTCACCTTTGAGGTGGTCGGGTTCCATGGCACGTGTCACACCATCATCAGCCGGCCCAACTATGCCAAGTTCATGGCAGTCCCCAACTACACCTACCTCAAGCTCAAGTGCCGGGACCCAAAGGCGTCATCACTGTCGGCCCCTCCTTCGAGCACGCATACGACTACGATGTCAAGTGCGTCGAGAATAGAGAGGCCATCGAGGAGTCTGCAATGCTGATGGCGACCCTCAAGGGCCTCGCTGCTGAGACCCTCGACCCCAAGCACCACACCGGCAGCTTCAAGCCAGCAGAAGACACCAAGAAGGTCCCCCTCAACCCCAGCAGCTCCAACGGGAAGGCGCTGACGATCAACGCTACCCTCAATGACAAATAGAAAGCAATGCTCATCGACTTTCTTCGTGAAAACGCCGATATGTTTGCATGGAGTCCCTCAGATATGCCGGGCATACCGAGGGAAGTCATCGAGCACGCCTTGGAGATCCGGGCCGGGTCCAAGCCGGTGAAGCAACGCTTGCACCGCTTCGACGAGGAGAGGCGCAGGATCATCGGGGAGGAAGTCAACAAGCTTTTGGCGACCGGGTTCATCAAGGAGGTTCATCATCCCGAGTGGTTAGCTAATCCTGTACTAGTTAAGAAAAAGAATGGGAAATATAGGATGTGTGTAGACTACACCAGTTTGAATAAAGCATGTCCTAAGGTTCCTTTTCCTTTACCACATATTGATCAAATCGTTAATTCTACTGCGGGATGTGAAACTCTTTCTTTTCTCGATGCTTATTCTGGCTATCACCAAATTAAGATGAAGGAGTTCGACCAGCTCGCGACTTCCTTTATCACTCCTTTTGGCATGTACTGCTATGTCACCATGCCCTTCGGCCTTCGAAACGCCGGGGCGACGTACCAACGATGCATGCTTCATGTTTTTGAAAAACACATAGGGTCGACGGTTGAGGCCTACGTCGATGACATCATGGTCAAATCCAAGAAAACTGACAGCCTTGTCGATGACCTCAAGGTAGTGTTCGAGTGCCTCAGGGCAAAGAACATCATGCTCAACCTAGAGAAGTGTGTCTTTGGCGTCCCTCGAGGCATGCTCTTAGGGTTTGTAGTATCTCAGCGTGGCATCGAGGCTAACCCTGAGAAGGTCTCAACGATCACCGGGATGGCCCCGATCAGAGATCTCAAGGGCGTTCAGAAGGTCACGGGCTGCCTCACAGCCCTCAGTCGCTTCATCTCGCATCTCGGGGAGAAAGCACTGCCTCTGTACCGCCTCTTGAAGAAATCAGAACATTTCGCCTGGACCCACGAGGCTGATTAGGCCCTCACCAAGCTCAAAGCCATGCTGACCTCGCCTTTAGTCCTCGTACCCCCCAACCCAGCTGAGCCCCTCCTGCTTTATGTCACTGCAACCACTCAGGTGGTCAGTGCGGCTATAGTGGCTGAGAGGGCAGAAGAAGGGCACGCATTGCCTGTCCAGCGGCCCATGTACTTCATCAGCGAGGTACTCTCGGAGACCAAAATCCGCTATCCGCAGATCCAAAAACTGCTCTACGCCATTGTCCTCATGCGACACAAGCTCCAACACTATTTCCTCGGCCACCCGATGACTGTGGTCTCGTCTTTCCCCCCCGGGGAGATAGTCCAAAACTGGGAAGCCACGGGGAGAATCGCCAAGTGGGCGGTCAAGCTCATGGGTGAAGCCCTCACCTACGCGCCGCGAAAGTCCATCAAGTCCCAGGTGTTAGTAGACTTCATCGCCGAATGGACAGACACTCAACTTTCCCCAGCACAGATTCAAGCGGAGCTATGGATGATGTATTTTGATGGGTCATTGATGAAGATTGGGGCAGAAGCGGGCCTGCTCTTCATTTTGCCTCACGGGGTCCACAGGCGCTACATCATTCGGCTCCACTTCTCCACCTCCAACAACATTGTTGAGTACGAAGCCCTCATCAATGGCTTACGCATCGCCATAGAGCTCGGGGTTCGATGCCTCGATGTTCGAGGTGACTCACAACTCATCGTCGACCACGTCATGAAGGCCTCAAGTTGCCACAACCCCAAGATGGAGGCCTACTGCAAGGAGGTTCACAGGCTGGAAGACAAGTTCTATGGCCTCAAGCTCAACCACATCGCCCGAAGATACAATGAGGCCGCAGACGAGCTAGCCAAGATCGCATCAGCTCAAGGTACCATCCCGCCTAATATTTTCTTGAAAGACCTGTACGAGCCCTCGGTCGATCTAGGCACAAGGGAAGGAGCTGTAACACAGGCGGACGACCCCCCTCCTCCCACCGAGGCCCCCTCAACCGGGGCCGAGGTCATGGAGATTGAGGGGTCGCGTCCTCCGCCAACCCTCGAGCTAGACTGGCGCACTCCCTTCCTCAAATACCTAATTCGAGGGGAGCTCCCAGAGGATCGGACCGAGGCCCAGTGCATCGCTTAACGAGTTAAGACCTACGTCCTCTATGGCAACAACAAGGAGCTTTATCGACGAAGCCCCACAGGGATCCTTTAGTGCTTCATCACCATCGAGGAGGGAAGGAAGCTGCTCAAGGACCTACACTTGGGGGCTTGCGGCCACCATGCTGCTCCAAGGACCCTTGTCAGAAATGCCTTCAGGCATGACTTTTACTGGCCGACCGCAGTCTCTATCGCCATCAGCCTAGTCCGCTCTTGTGAGGGGTGCCAATTCTACGCCAAGAAAACACACCTCCCCGCTCACGCTCTACAGATGATCCCCATCACGTGGCCCTTTACTGTGTGGGGGCTCGATCTCGTCAGGCCCCTACAGAAGATGACCGGGGGCTACATTCACCTGCTCGTAGCCGTCGACAACTGTACCAAGTGGATCAAGGCCCGTCCCATCACCAATATCTAGTTTGAACAGGCGGTTCTGTTCTTCACCGACATCATCCACCGCTTCGGGTCCCCAACGTCATTATCACTGACAACGGCACACAGTTCACCGGTAAAAAGTTCCTAGACTTCTGCGACCATCATCACATCCGTGTGAATTGGTCCACGGTCGCCCACCCCCAAACTAACGGTAGGTCAAATGTGCCAATGGCATGATTCTCCAGGGGCTCAAGCCAAGGATCTTCAATCGCCTCAAGAAGTACGGGAAGAAGTGGGCCGTCGAGCTACCCTCGGTCCTATGGAGCCTAAGGACAACACCTAGCCGAGCCACGGGGTTTACCTCATTCTTCATGGTCTACGGGTCCGAGGCTGTCCTCCCCATGGATTTGAATATGGGTCCCCTTGACTAAAGTCCTACAATGAACAAACAAACAAGGAAGAACTCACAAACGCCGTTGACCAACTCGAGGAGGCTCGAGATGTGGCTCTCCTCAACTCCGCGAGATACCAGCAGAAGCTCCGACGCTACCATGACAAGCACGTGCGCAAGAGGGACCTCCAGGTCGGCGACCTCGTCCTCCGTCGACGGCAGAGCAACAAGGGCTGCCACAAGCTGACTCCACCATGGGAGGGTCCCTACATCGTCATCGAGGTGTTGAAGCCTGGAACCTACAAGCTATCAAACGGCAAGGACGAAACCTTCACCAATGCATGGAACATCGAGCAGCTACGTCACTTTTACCCCTAGGGCCTCGAGGCCTTATACATTTTCCATGTCATAAATGAATAAGAAGTACTTTTGTTTACAAGTTCAACTTTTTGTTCATATGCATAAGGTAGCCTCGACTCTGCTTCATCAGAGTCGAGCTCCCGCGGGGGCTGGAAGGGGGAACCCTCGCATTTTTTGAAAATCTTTTACATAGTCGACAAGGCCGCGAGGGAACCATAAGGCTCAAGGGGTTGTCGAGCCACGCGTCCATGCTATGGTACCTCCACTCACTCCCCCATACCAAGGGGTGTAACCACGTGCTAAGAATACTTAGTAAAGGCACACGATTTCGAAAAATCAATGTCTAACATTCCTATATGCTTCAATGCGAGTTCTTACATGTCGACAAGGCCACGAGGGCACCCTGAGGCTGAGGGGCCGTCGAGCCATGAGATCACCTACGCCTCTGGGCTACGGTACCTCCACTCACACTCCACACCAAAGGGCGCAACCGTGCGCCAAGATGACTGCGTAAAAACTCAACTCGAGCAGAAAAGGAATGATGGACTCAAACTCAAAAGCATTCAAAATGCATATAAACATCATCTTTTGAGGCCCTCGAGGCCACATTGAAACAAGTCAAAATCTAACCTATTACATGGGCCTTCTTGCCTAGATTGGCTCATAGGCCGGCTTCTTCTTCTTCGTCAACACCGAGAGGAAGGATCTCAGGCTCGAACAGCTTCGCCAGCCGACCGCCGGGCTCCTTAGCAGCCTTAATCATGGCCCTGTGCCTTTCCTTGTTCTCGACGTCAGTCTTTGTGGGGTCACAAACAAAGTCGTGGGCGACCACCCCCCTGTCATAGGTGAAGCCAGAGCAGACAACCGCCATCGCCAGCTTCACACCAACGTGGAGCGTGTTCCGGACTTGCTCCCTCGTGACCCAGTTGAGCTCGTAAAATCGGTTGATGAGGGAGGTCCCGCGCACTTCATCCTCGACCTCCGCTTCAGGATCAACCCCAAAGTCATCACAGACCAAGGTGATCGCGGTGCGGAGTGTGTTGGTCAACCTCGCCTCGGCCTAGTAGGCATCCTGGAGCGTCTTGGCATTGTCCTAAGCCTTGATCAACTCCTCATCGAGATCAGAAATATAAGACAGGGGTCAGCCACCACGGGTAAGATGGCAAAGGCAAAAATATGAAAGCTAAAGAGGAAGGCTCACCAGTGGTGTGGGTATCAAGGGTCGTGTACCCATCCTTTAGCTCAGCGTACTCCTTCTTGGCAACTCCTAGGGCGCGGGCCATCTTCGTCTTCTCCACCCTCAGGTCCTCGATCGCCCGGCCAGCCAGCGTGATGGCCTCCTCCTTCTTCTGGAGGGTCTCCTTCAACGTAGTGACCTCGGCAAATAGGGCCTGGGCGCGGTATCGCTCCTCCCCAACCAAGATGTTGAGGGCGTAGCGAGCTTGGGAGGTCTGGGTGACATCTACCTCAAGCCCCTTGATATGCTCCAGGGAGTCCCTAACCTCCTTCTCGAGCCCCTGAATGCGCTCTGCCGACAAGGAGAGTTCCTCGAGGGCCTTCTGCATCTCCCCAGAGCCTTGGTGGCATCCTCCTTCACCTGGGCCGCCTCCCCTCGAGCCGCTGAGGCGTCCTCCTTGGCTTTCTCTGCATCTTCTCGGGCCCTAGCCAGGTTGTCCTTTGCCTTCACCATCTTGGCTCGAGCGGCCTCGAGCTGGTCTCGCAGCTCGGGGACCTGCCCCCATCCACCTTGTGTCATGTGGATGAACTAGGACTTGGCCTGGGAGCACATCCTAAGGTCCTGAGAATGAAAAAGCACAAATACTAAGAAACTAGGAGGAAAACAACCTAGTCCCAATATAACAAGGAGCAGGTCACGTACCGCAAGGGCTCAGGGCATGTCCTTGACGACGACGTCGACGACCAGCTGCAAAGCGTGCTACAGCCACACCCAGAACTCCTCGACACCCAACGCTCGACCTCCGCCGGGTCATCCATCTCGAAGAGGGGCGCGTCGGGATTGGTCGGGTCTTGGAGTCGAAGTGCCTCCCGACCCCAGCAGGGAAGGTGTCATATCTCATTTTAAAGGACTAAAATAAGATATATAAAAGCCTTACATGCGTCCCAGGATGTCACACACATAAGTTGACAAATTATAAATAGTACAAAATCAGAGTTTATTACATAGCACGCGAATAGAAAGACATTGTCTTTAGCAAAAATAAGACATCACTAAGGTAACTCCATATGATAGCTCCACCACAGGGACAAGTCAACTGGTTGACACAAGCTAGTAGTCGTGTTGATAACTCTCACTCTAATCTTGATCTTTTACCCATCCGGGATTTTCCAAATAATAAAGTAAAACAAGTGTAAGTACAAACATACTTAGCAAGCATAGGAGGGGTTCATGAAGCACAATAAAGGTTGACACGGTTTAACTGCAAGTAGCTTTTAGTGTTATGTCACATTTTAGCAGTTAGCATCAAGGTAGTAACAATCCCCATAACTACATGATCAGGTGAATATGATTAAGAATATGATAAAAACAACATTAACATGTAGCACAATTTGAGTTGATGATCCATTCTATAAGAATCCCTTAGCCGCCCTAATAATGGGCACGGATGATACATCGGTTTAACTCTGTGCAAAGGTGTACACTTTCAATACGGGCCATGATTTCCAAATGCATGGATTTGCAAGTCCCAAAACACCATAAACCATATAAATCCACTCATAGGTTCGTCTAATAAGCTAGGGCTGTAGGGTCATCGAATATAGAAAACCCCTCTCCCAGAATGGCACATCCTAGTTATAACACATAATGAAGAGGCAGCCCCATACCCAACTCACAAATCCTCTAACTTGCTAGAAAAGGTCCTATGAACAACTAGAGCCAGAGCCATATTGTCGGTGTTCTGACCCTCGAGGGGTTAACACCAACGAGTAATATCGTATCCGCGTGCTCCCTAATCCGGTGGGTGATGCAAGAATGACACAATGATTTATCCTGGTTCGGGCAAAGAAGGCCCTACGTCCAGCGGGGGGAGGATGATTCGTGTTATTCTGCACCGAAGTGCTAGTACAGGGGAAAATACAAGCTGGTGTGAGGAGTGAAAGGCGGAGTTGGGGCGTGCGGGCGCCTTGCACTCGACCTCCACAAGCTCACGGTGTCGTTCAGTGATCTAGGGCCTTAGTGTTCCTATGCTCCCGATCCCCCCTTTTCTAACGCCCTGGCGCCTCCTTTTATAGACGAAGGAGGGGCGCAGGTGTACATGTATTTCGAGTCCACATGACGCTGATGATGTATGACGTTGAGGCTGATCATGTCGGTGCCGCTGTAGTGATGTACGTCGGTATGGGAGGCCCTGCAGCCGTCGCATCGGGAGTTGTTGAAGTTTAGCTCGAGGGTACGCTCGGTGAAGTCGAGGGGTGGCGGTCGAGGGTCCTGGCCGGAGCCGAGGGGGTCTTGCCGAGGTGGTCGAGCTTCAATGGATAAGATCGAATCCCGGAAAACACAGTAAACAGGTTAGTTTATATGTCTCGAGGCGGTACGGGTCGTGGCACAGCGCTCGGTATGGCGCAACAGCGTAATATGACTTGCGGGATTCCAGGGCATGGGCAGTAAAAGTAGATTTGACCGCCACGCCTGTGACTGTTACCGTAACTGTGGCCATGCGGTTAGGCGGGGGTAGATAGATTGCATTAAATGCGCGCGGATTCGTACGGGGGAGTTGGTGGTCGAGGGGTGCTCTGTCCTCGAGGGCCGACCATTCGCCCAGGCGAACTTCCGTCCTCGAGGGGGGCTCGTTTGCTGGGCGAAGTTACGTCCTCGAGGGCCGGTTCGTTCGCTGGACGAAGTTCCATCCTCGAGGGGTAGCTCGAATCGTACCCTCGCGCATACAGTACTTGTCCATTCGGTACCCTCTCTGATGAACACCACTGGTCCGTTCGGTAACCTCTCGAGCGAGCGTTGGTTTCAGGCCGTCGTTGTTCGTTCGCGGGCCAGTCCGATACGTCTCAGCCTTTGGGCCTTCGTACGTTAGCGCGGGAGATTATCGGAGGGTTCAAGATGCTGATTTTGCGGGGCTTTAGTTTGTTAAGCAAGGGGTCTGGGATGCCTGTTTCCAGGGTATCGACAGTAGCCCCCGAGCCCCTGCGCGAGTGATGTCACTCGGGGAGGGGGTCAGGAATTTTTAGGAAAGAGACGTGATTCGGATTTTTTCGCGGGGGGCGCGCGAGCGACCCCCGCGGGGGTAGCCCCCGAGGCCTCGTAGGAGTCGAAAGACTCCTGTGAGGGCTTTATTTTATGTTTAGTTAAAGGGTGCTCGTCCAGTCGGGTATAGGCCTGAACTGGAGTCATAGCATTTTACCGAGGGGGAGCCCCCGGGAGATTTTCGACCCTCTTTCGTCGAGAGGCGCCGGACACAGGTGAGCCCCCGAGCCTCGTGCGGCTGGGGCGTTGCTGGCCTCGGCATTCTTCTCACGAGTCCTTTCGATCGGATGTGAGGTGAGAAGCATCGGACTACCCCCGCTAGGGCGAGCCGTGAAGATCTCAGTGAGCTAGTAACGGGAAAATCCAAGCGAGAGCCCGTTCCTCGTTCGATAGAGGTCGGCAGGTGGCCCGGAGGCGGTCTCATTAAAGCAAAACGCAATGGTCCTATGGATTCCGATTCCATTCGATAGGTCTCGGCGGCTCGATGCCTCCCTTCGGGGGGATTCCATAAGGTCCGTAGCGTTTTGCCTTGGATGCGTCCAAAGGGGTCTCGAGAGTTCGTTCTCGAGCAGGGCCTCGTGTTGGCTCCCCCTTGGTCACCCCTGACTCGGGTGCTCGAGGGCGGCTGTCGAACCTCGTTCGTGGGGTCAGCCTTCGCTCCTTCGAGACTTAGGGCCGGAGCCCGGTTTTGATGCTCAAGGGCGGTCGTTAAGCCCTCACACGAGGACCGGCCTTCGCTCTCTCAAGACTTTGAGATAGGGTCAGACCTCGTTTTCTCCTCTCGCGGAAATCTCTGTCGACGAGTAATTATTCTCTTTCGGTGCTCAAGGGCGGTCGTTAAGCCCTCACTCGAGGTCCGGCCTTCGCTCCCTCGAGACTTCGAGGCGGAGTCGGAGTCCGCTC